>VZTT01267823.1:0-10753 GCA_013400855.1 Buphagus erythrorhynchus | reverse complement strand
TCCCATCCCATCCCTTGTCTGCCTGCACCAGCTGTGTCCAAGGAGATGATGAGCCAAAACATCCCCAGGAATACTTGCTCAGGGCAGAGGTATCTGCCAGCAGGAACAAAGCCACAGCCACAGAAGGACTCTGCTCACCTCATATTGGTGATCAGCTTCTTGATGGAGTCCGAGACTGTGCGTGAGTGGCCAGCGAGCACTGACCACTGTGGTGGGTCCTTGGGGTTGACAGCCAGAGAGCGGGCAGTCTGAATGAGGCCAGCAGAGCTCTCCAGCATGGTCTTGGCTGAAATGACAATGGGCTCCATGGCTCTGCGCCCCTGCACAGGGAGACAACAGGCGGGTGAGGTAAGGGAGTGTGCACGGGAAGTTGCTCTCTCTCCCATGACCCTTACCCTGGAGCAGCCCCTTGAAGCCCAAGGCTTGCTGCTACCTCCCCATCACACCCCCTCAGTGCAGGCCCCCCAAGCCCAGGGAAGGCCCAGTTTCTCTCCACCCCAGAGTAGGGCCTGTCACAGCCAGGCTCCATCCTCCCTGTCCCAGCAGCATCCCACCTCTGGGCTGATCTGAGCAGGAACGGTGGCAAATTCTGGGTTGGAGGCAAAGGCTGTCAGGTTATCCACAGCCTCTATGAGAGGGGCAGTGGCAGCACGGCACCGCTCCCGGTTCTCTTCATTGAACTCGCCATCCAGGGCCTGGTGTGGAGAGACCAGAGCAGTTACCCAACCCCCACTGTACCCCAAATCCCATCACTACCACACTGTAGAAAGGACTCTGCACCTTGATGGTCTTCACCAGGTTGGCTGTGCTGTTGGCCACCTCCTTGGCCGATTGGACAAACTGGCGCTTGGCCACAGGATTGGCAGTGCGGGAGGATGCCAGACGGCACGTGTTGCACAGAGCTGAGGTGTGTTTTGCTACAATGGTGGCTGCTGACAGTACCTGCAGGGGAAAGCAGAGTAAGGCAGGATCCACCGTGACTCAGTATTTCTACAGTTCTCCCTCCTCATCCACCCTATGTAGGGCACCAGTGACCACAGGCATCCCTTTTGGGACCCAAGAAGGATCACCAAGATCCTGCATGCCCACACAGCCCCCTATCTGGACTGTTGCCCCTGCACCAAAGCCGCCAGCTGGTTCCCAGTGCAGCTGATGGGGCCTGATGAGACACTGGCCATCATATTGGCCAACTCTTGGGATGCAGCACTTCCAACCAGCCTCATACTCCTTTTGATGCAAGCAAATGCCTGTAATGGAACCCCACCCCATACTCACCTGGGACTGAGTACAGGCAGGGTCCACCAGGTTCTGGCAAGCCATCTGGATGGCTTGGTTAGCTCTAGCAAACTGAGTGGGGTCCACCAAGCCCTGCTGTCCAGCCTGGCTGTTGGGATCTGAGACCCCCACAAGGTAGGCAGCCTAGAAGCATGGGAGATGTGGTGAGAGAGAGTCTGCACACTGCAGGGAGGCTCACAGAGGGCATAGGCTGCCAAGAAGTCTGGCAGCATGATTTGGAAGGGCAGGGGTGGGATGCTGCAACAACTATGCCCCTGCAGTAAGGCTCAGGGCTGGGACTGAGTGTGTCTCACCTGGGCAGCTGCCTCTGTCAGCCCACAGAGAGCTTTGGAAGCAGCACTGATGGAGTCACCAAACTCGGGCAGTTTGCTGTTCTTGGCATTCTGGGAGATGCCAGCCATGGACTCTCCCAGCACCTGTAGGACATGCCACACACTGATTATGGAGACCGCCTCTCACAGTGCTTCCAGGATCAGAGCTCACTGTGCTTCATTGGTAGGGGAGGAACCACCTTCCCCTTTGGTCCCATATCCTTCCCAAGCCCTTCCTGTTCTTCCCCAAACCTCCATTCAGGGCTTACCTTGGAGTTCTCCATGACACTGTCAAGGCAGTTGAAGTAGGACATGTCATTGACAGTCTGGGTGGGGTTCTCCAACAGTTCCTTCACCGTCTGCAGGGAGACAGGTGTCATGCCCAGAGGAAAGTTCTGCATCCTCCACTTGCACCTCCTCTTCATTCCCTCCTGTTCCTTGCAGTAGGGTGCAGCTCCCCCCATACCTAACATCTCAATCCCTCCACTGCCTTTTCAATATGTAGCTTCTTACCTCCAGCTCCCGCAGGGCATTGTCACATTCCTTCTGGCCTGGGGCTTGCTGGGTGCACATGGTGATCAGCTGGTTAATGCTGTCAGTCACAGCCCTGCCAGGGACATGAGGGAAAGATCCACCGATCAATGCCTGCCCCACCACCCAGCCCCACTACTTAGCCAGCAGCTCTCAGGAACCAGTTCCTCTTACCGTGCTGCTGCTGCCAGCTGATTCTTGAGGTTGGGGGCGGCAGGATCAGCAGAGAGAGCCTTTGCAGCCAGCAGCAGCTTGCTGGAGGACATGGAAATGCTCTTCAAGTTCGACACCACCTGTGCCTGGTCCTCCTTATTCTGCAAGGAACCAAGATGAGTTTTCTGCAGTACCTTAAAGTCCACCCCCATCCTGAGTCTTCTCTGGGGACTTTCAAGCTGAGCTAGTTCCCTTCATCCAACTTGTCTGCCAACAGCAAGGACACTTGAATTCTTGCCCAACTAACGCAAGCCACCTTCTCCCTGTTGCTGTAGTTTTGCACAGCTCCAGTCCCCATCTCCCTGGCTGCATTGGCCACAGCCACCCTAACCACCACTGTCTGGCCACCCTGCCTTTGGTCAGCCACCTTCTCAGATATCCCAAATCTCTCCCTGCATTCAGGATACCCGAACAGGCATTTCCTCTCACCGGGGACTGGCTGGCCATCTCCACTCCTGCCTGCAGGAATTCATTGAAGTCATGTCCGAATTTGCCAGAGGATTTGGCCAGGTCTTGAGGGGTGCCACGCGATGCCTGCACCAGCTCATTGGCAGACTGATTGAGCCCTGCTGCTGCCTGGTTCAGCTGGCTCTGCGCCTCCTGGAAGCTCTTAGTGCTGGGAGGGAACTGGAAAGAAGGAGAGAGGTCAGGAGAGGCAGAGAGATGAGTGGAGATGGCAGATGAAAGTCTGGCACATGCTTAAGGATATGCTAGAGGAACTTGATGCAGTTGGACCAGCCTGCATTGCCAGAAGACTTCCCCCTTCCCCTCCTGCCCCAGCTCAGCTCACCGAATCCGAGAGCAGCCTCTTGCTGGCCTCTCCCACCATGCGGATGGCAGCATCCACGTCCCGCTGCCCTGGCAGGCAGTTAACGCAGCGGTTCAGGGCCTGTGACACTGCCTTGGCCACCTGCAGGGAAGCAAAGAGAGGTTACCACCTCCCAGCCAGCCCCACACCCTCCCCACAGCCTGATAGGGCACACTGGGGTACCCACTGTCCCCACCTGGGCCAGGCGCTGCTGGCTCTCTGGGTCACCGGGCTTGGCCACTGCTTTCCGGGCCTCCTCGATAAGGTTGTTGGCTTTGTCCATGACATCACTGGCGCATTCCAGCATGGCACTCTGTGCCTGAGGGTCGGAGGTGTTGGCTGCTACACCACGGGCAGCCTGGCTGAGTGAGCGCAGGGCCTGGGCCACTTCCCGGGCAGCAATTCCTGAGGGGATGGAGAGGTCAGTGCCCGTCAGCCCAGTGTCCCTTCCCCCAGCCCTGTTGTGGAGGCCAGTACCTGTGTAGTTCTCATTGCCCTGGGCCACCTCTCCCAGAAGGTGAGCAATGGCAGAGCTGACAGCTTTGGTGCTGTTCCCCAGGTCCTGGGCACACTTCTCCATCTGCAAGGGGGCCGAGTTGGGACATGCTGATGAGCTTCACTTTTTGGCAACTCCATTGCCCCAGAAACCACCCTTCCCTGCATCCTCACCGTCTCTCCTGGCAGAGGCTTGAGCTTGCCATCACGGGCAGCTGCCTTGGCTTCCTGCAAGTCCCTCTCCAGGCTCTGCACCAGACCCAGTGCAGAGTCTATCTCCAAGGGTCCACATGCCTCCTGAGCCTGTGATGGGGCAGAAGGGAAGGTGAGCAGGTGACCATTGAGTCTACCTGGCTAGGGCAGAGACCAGAACCTGCCACCAGGCTGTCCCCACCATTCCCCACTGCTCTGCACAGCTGGTGTCTCATTGCAGGATGGGACTCAGCCTCTCACCTTCTGGGCGGCCGTGCGGAGCTCAGCCAGAGCTGCAGCCAAATTCTTGGCACACTGGCTGAGCTGCATAGCAGAGGCTTGGTCCGTTATGGTGGGGACAGTGGCCTTGGCTGCAGCTACCATCTTACCACCAGGCTGTTGGGCCAGAAAAAAAAGCAGTGAGAAGGGGACGAATATGCAGCGTCTCAGTTGCCTGTGTGCAGAAGATCTCCCAGTGTCTTAAAGAGACAGGCACGGTAGGAAAGCTGTAATGCCAGAGCTGGCATGGAAGGCTCTGGGCAGCATGGATACCTGCAGGAAGTTCTGGCTGGCAGCAATGAGAGCCAGCTGGGCGCTGGGGCTGTCTGGCTGGGACTGGCTTCCTCGCACACCTTGCACCAGCATTGGGATCTGCTCTGCCACCACCTGCCAGAGAAAAGGGTCACTGGAGAGGATCAGTCAGAAGGACATGGATTCAACCCAGGACTGGTGATTTAAAGATCAGCTCCAATAGGACCTAAGTGAGCACCCCAGGATCCAGTCTGACCACTGCCATGGAGCAGGAAGCATCAGCATGGCTGATGGGAGATGAGATGGGGAGAGGGAGCACAGGAGATGCTAGGATCAGGCCCAGGCCCTTACCTTGCAGCTCTGCACCAGCTGCTGCTGCGCGGCGGGGTTCTTGTTGGAGGAGGAGGCGTGCTGTGCGGCGGCGATGGTCTGCGTGGCCGAGGCAGCAGCCTGCTTGGCTGCATGCTGGCACAGGGAGGCACAGGTTAACACTGGCAGTCTGTATCAAGCCCCCGCAAGACCAGGGCCCAGATGCCCCAAACAACTTCTCCTGTGCCTACTCCTGTGGCACCCGAGCATTCCTGACACCCTCAATGCCCAGCATCCCAAAGCAACACAGTGCACACAGGGGAGGGGAGATCTCTCTGTGATGTGGCATGGACACTGCTTGAAAAGGACTTTAACCCTCTCTGTATATATGTAAAGAGAAGTTATATGGGGGCTCCTGGTCAGGTCTTGCTCACTGACTGTGCTCGCTTGCCCTCTGCAGATCCTTGCCCAGCATCTCACCTCCAGCTTGTGCACAAGCTTCTTCTTGATGGCATTCTGGGCTGCAGCATTGGTTGCCATGCGGAGCCCTTCTGCTGCCTCACGCAGCCGCTGCTGCTGCTCCTCACTGTCCGGGTGGGCTGCAGCTCCCTGGATAAAACAGAAAACCCATCACACCTCTCAGAGACCATGGAGTCCCTTTTCTTCCTGAACTAGCACCTCTGCTCTGGACCCCACAAGGCAGCCCTGCTTATGGTACTCAGGAGAGGTTGAAAGCCTCTCTGGAAGAGTCTGTTGGCAAGAGAGATAACAGCTCCTCTGCTACCACCCACAGCTTCCTGAAGCTCCTTCACATAAGGAGCCCACCCCACAGGTCCCTGGCTCAGTGAAAGTCCTTGCTCTGGGAACTGCTGCACAATGAGGGGCTGCTCATCCCCTACCCAGCACTGAGCCAACAGTATTTGACAGGGCTGGGGCCAGAGCCAGCATCCATCCTTCCCCACACACTGACCTTTGCAGCCTCCACCATCTTGGCAGTGGCATCAGCCAGGATCTTAGCTGCACTCAGAAGCTTGCGTGAATTCTCCAGGTCTGTCTCTCCCTCAGCATCAGCTTTGATGGCATTGACAAGGTCAGAGGTGGCCTGGGCCAGAATACGAGCCTGACGCACCATTTCCCCTGGAACGAATGGAAGTGTGGCCTGTTAACAAGCCCCAAGGGCTCTCTGATACCTCCCTATCCATTGTGCTCTGCCCTGGGAATCTCACTCTCACCTGCATCACCCATGGAGCTGAATATATTCTCGGTGACGTTGAGGATGGTGTCAGTAGCCTGGTCGTAGCGCCCGATGGGCTGCCCACCCAAGGCATGCTGCTTGATGTGCTGCAGCAGGTCGTTCAGGGCCTGGGTGACAGCCGTGGCTGCCACCCCCACCTGCTTCAGGAGCTGGTCATCACTGGTGGCTGCCTTAGAGGCCTCCACACAGCCCTCAGCCGATTTGGCCACCAACTTGCCAGCCTCAATCAGCTGTTCCTGACAAACTGGGGAGCTGATTGTGGGAGCCACAACCTGTAAGGGAGGAGAAAGGCTGGGCAGCAAGCATGGTATGCTCCATGGAGGAGCTATCCCGAACTTCTGCTCCTCCAAAGAGGATCCTCATTGCTTGGGGACAGTAGCAGGGATTCCTAAAAAGAGGCAGCCCACACTTCCTGTACCAGATTCCCAAAGTCCTGCCTTAGGACATGAGGTCCTGGCACACCTAGGAGCTCACTGCAAAGATGCACCCCCAGCCAGGTGAAGCTCATAGCCATGCTGAGGCAAGGGTTAACCTTGCTGCTTACCTTGGTGCAGGCCACCAGCTGGGAGGTGGAGAGGGCACATTGGGTGGCCGCTGCGATCACCTGTGTCTGCAGCGCAGCGTCCTCTGTTTTCTGAGCCACGTTCTTGGCTTTGAGCACCAGCGCAGCGGCAGCATTGGCCACCGCCTTTGCCAGCTGCATAAGCATGTCCTGGGAGGAGACAGAAAGGGTCAACGAGGCAGCCATGCCAGTGGGAGCAACCGCAGACATCTGCACGGCTCTTGGGAAATATTCAGATGGGAAATGTGAGCCCTTGGGGGCCTTTCATCCACTCTGTCCCAGCACCAGCAGCACTGAATACCTGGAAAGGCTGGCAACACCTTGACCTCATCTCCACTGGGTGCTACAGCTGGCAGTGAGGCTGTAGCCTGGCCCTGAGCTGCAGCCTGCACTGCCACAAACACCACCTGCAGGAGCTTGGGCAATGCTCAGCATCACTGCAATATCCACTCCCTAGGCAACCACCTGTCCCCGACTGTACCACAGCAAGAAACTGCTGCCAGGCACTGCTGGTACTGCCTGGATTTGATTGGGTTTGCAAACATTTGAACACAGTGAAAAGATGACACACCCGTCCGGTCAAACAGCACGCACAAGCCAGCCATGGCACATCCACATCATGGGCAGCTGCCAGCAAGAGGCAAGTGGGAAATGATCCCATGCTGGCATTGCAGCACCTGTATTGCACCTGTAGGTCAGCTGTACTGCAGGTAGGTCAGCTATTTTTATTTTCAATTCTAACTTGTTGGCTTACAAGCTAGAATACATCTCTGCTGTTATTCCTGAAGCTAGAAGAGAGGTGTGACAAGGCAAGCCTCCTCTGTCCTGGATGGCAGGTATGTAACAGGTGCCAAGAGGCAACAGGCAGGGACCAGCACACAGCAAACTGCTTTCTTGCAGGGCACCAGACATGACAGCACGCTGCAGCCTTCAGGATTAGCTCCTGTGGCACACTGCTGGTGAAAACTGGCAGCACCAGTACTAAATAGCAAAAATCCTGGTAGGCAGGGCAGGGCTCTCTGCCTGCTGCAGCTGCCAACCTCCTGCTGTGTGTGTACTCACAGCAAACAGCCCCACACCCCTCAAAGTCACAAAACAGAAGAGTCACAGCATCCCCTCGCCTCCTGCAAGCCAAGACTACTCCCACTGCAATCCATCACCTTTTGCGACAGGAGGAAAGACTGCATGCATCCAATTGCAAGAGTCCCCAGACCACTGCATCTGAGCCCATGAAGGAAGTACATACACTCGGGTCTGACAGGTGTGAGGCAGAACATCCTGCTGCTTGACTGTGAATCGTCTTCCAGGTCCTAAATCTGACCTTTGGGGATATTCTGTCCTGGCTCTGCTGCGTGGCCAAACATGGCTTCCTACCCAGCTCTTAGCTTTTCTGCTCCCCTTGGATATCTTTCAAGGTCTCTCTACTCAGTTGAAGCTGTGTGGCTGCCACAAACAGAAATTCCTTCTTTCTGGAGTATTTTGGTCTATAATATGTCTGGATTGTCCTCCCCAGCACTGTGCTACCTCCTTTGTGCTGGAAGGAGCAATCATGGGAAAGCAAGCCAGTTGGCAGTCAGCTCATCTGAAAAAAAACTGCCACACAGGGCTCCACCCATACTGGGTCTCTTATGGGGGCAGGCAGGCAGCTCCCACAGGCAGGGAGCAGCAAGCAGGAGCTGAGGAGGCTGCAAGGGATGATCTCTAGAGCAGCACTTGCTCCAGCAGCAACCCGAGTGCATGGACTTCTGAGATCCAACCACCAGAAAAGTAGAATTTTGCAAGAGCCCTTCTCCAAAGATTTCAGATTAGAGTTCCCAGAGGAGCCCCTTCACAATGGAGATGCAGGGACCACCAAGCCAAGCCTACAGGCTTGTTTTACCGTCTTTGGTTCAGAGGCAGGCAGGATCCAAGCACACCGGTTTTCTGGGATCTATACAGAATCCACAAGATAAGAGGTGTTATATCACTCTAGAGACAGAGATTGGCAATGGCCTGTCCTGTCCCTCACAAAATCACCACTGGGCACTGGCAAATGGTCAGCTCGGACCCCGCCTGTGAGGTCCTGTGCAAAGGCCGACAGTTTTAGGGAGCAGGTGTCCCTGGCTGCTGCTGGGTGCACTCACCTGGAACCGGGGGTCAGTATCACTCTCCCCTATCTGCTGCAGGAGCTCCCCACTGGTTTGCCCCACCAGGCCAGCAGCCTGCAGGAGATTCTGGCGAGGCTGCAAGGAACAAGACAAAATCAACGCCAGGCTCATGAGCAAGCCTTAAAACTTCACTCAGTGGTTTCCTGTGGCTTCCCCCCTTCCTCTCAGTCCCACAGCATCTCCAGTTCCCCACCTCAGCGCTGGCAGGCTGTGCTGTTTTCAGTAGGTCTGAGACAGCGCTCGCCAGATTCTTGGCTGCCTGCAGAAGCTGCCGCCCGTTCCCTCCCTCATCCTCCATCAGCGCAGCCAGCAGCTTCACACCCTTAGACATCTCCGTCAGGTTGGAAGAGATGGTGGTGACAGCACAGCCCACGGCGGTGTAGTCTGTGTCTGCTGGATCCCCTGCGCAGGCAAGAGAGGAGTCAGCATGGGATGTGCTCCAAGTGCATCCCCACACCTGTTGCTGATGTGGTTTTCCTTTCAGGGAACAGGAGTCTTTCAGCCAGACAAGAGAGACCAAGTTTTTTTCCTGAACTGGGGAATCCCTCTACTCCAACTCTCCATATACCTGCAGTGAGGTTGACAACTGAGGCTGTGCCAGCAGTTATGGCATCCACTTGGGAGTGGATCTCATGCTTCGACTCATCCATTTTGTTCTTGCGCCAAGCTTTTGATGCCTGAATAGGGAGAACAGGATCAGGAGATGGCAATAGAAGTGGTGGGTAGCTGCATACATGCTCACACAGAGAAGTGCAAGGAAGAGGATATAAGAAAAAGAGAGGGAAGACTTGTAACCACCCAAATTCTCTTGTCTACCCTGACCAAACACCATGACCAAGTGGCCCCTCCATGTCTGCCCACAGAGTGGGATACAACCCCATCTCTTTGCAGGCAGCAGATCTTCCCAGAAGCTGCTAACACTTCTGGGAATGTGGCCAGCCTCACCCAGCCCAGTTTCCAGCAAGGTTCACCTCCAGCACCCCACTTTCACCCAGCACTCACAGCATCCTGCCCAAGAGGTGGCAAGGTCTCGAAGTCATCCAGCGTGGCCTGGGCTGCATGCACAGCCTGCATGCTGGAGTTGATAGTGCCGGTCAGGGCTTGCTGGGCTGAGGTCTGCAACACAGAGACAGACTGAGTGAGATATGGCAAAGACTTGGAATCTAGGATTACGTATTTGGCTCAAATGCTCCCCTGCAACGTGCTGCTGATGGTACCACTCTAGATAGGTCTCCACAAAATGGGGTGCACTTAGCCAAAACTTAGAGGAGTCTCCACTCTGCAACTCCCCCTGGAAAATGCCTCATCCCATGGTTACAATCAAATCTCACAGTTTAAGCAGCTCTCCAGGAGTGGGGAGAAGATGCTGTCAGATCCCACAAGGCTTTCACAGCAAGTCCCCCCCACCAGGCTACATGAGGCAAAAGAAATCGGCCTCCTCATGGCCTTTCCAAGTGCTCCTGCAGCTGCACAGGAGATGGGGGCACCAAAACATGGCATTGGGTTCTGCTGCAAACCAAAGACGTAGTGGAGCTATGTCCAGTCACAACCTGAATGAGCGGCTGCAGTCACTAGCCATGTGAAAATGCTGGGGTGTAGCTCAAGTTTGCAGAGAAGGTGCAGGAGGACGCTGGTTCACCCAGGTCAGCAAGAACACAAGGCCAGTGGCACAAAGCCCCCACTCCTCACAGCAAGACAATGCTTGGTCATGGAACCAAACAGATTGGTCTACACAAGCCTGACAGTCACCTCTCAGAGTTTGTGCCCTATGGTGAGCACAAGGAGAGCTTACCAGAGGAGGCATGTGCCCTCGGTGCATCTGGCCACTGGTGATTTGCAGCTGAGGCTGCGGCATCGTGCCCACCTGGAAGTTTTCTGGCCCTCCAGCCCCTGTCCGCATGATGGCTGGCAGGGCCACTGAGCCCAGCTCTGCCTTGCCTACTCGGTTAAACTGCTGCTGCACAACTGTTGACCTGAAATGGGGAGAAATACCAGGTAAAGAGATGGCTACAGTGCTAGCATCAGGCTCTGTGGGTGTGGCAGCTCTTCTTGCTGTGCTACAAGCTTCCCTGGAGCACACTCTCCATTCAGCTTCTGTTTGGC
>VZTT01267822.1:0-11325 GCA_013400855.1 Buphagus erythrorhynchus | reverse complement strand
GGTTACACAAAAACATTAAGCTCCCTCTTGTTTAGAAGACACTGAAATGTGATACATGAACAAAAAAGAAGTAATGTCCTTAAATCTTAAAAAAGAATAGCTGTTTTACACTGTAGGGATCTATGGGATCCTCCACTCTGAGGAAGATAAAAGACCTTTTTCCCAGCTGGAAGGAGGGATTCATTTCAGGTGGAAGCAGTATGCCTGTGATATTCCTCATGTGGAAAATAAAAGGTAGGCTGGCAAGTCTATGGGCTGCTTACCATCTCTATTTATCAATCAGAGCTGTGCTGTGGCACTGAGCCCTGAGGCTGTGGGACATCATGGGGGCCACACCTTAGTGTGGGTCAGGCTGCTCTTACATCTCTGTATTCAGACTGAGAACTGAAAGTCATGCCAGAGCTCTTGCCTCAGGGCTTCAGGTGACCTCCTAGCTCTTTGAAATCACCACCAGCAGCAGGTTAGCCACTGCCAGCAGCCTGAAAGGCACTTCTGTGCTTGTGTGAAGCAGGACAGTAATGGAGAGGGATTTTTGGCTGCCACAGCCTTCAGGTGTGCTGTGCTATATAGTGCATGTGCTGTGAGCTGCTGCTTCTCCTGAGAGCAGCCAGAAGAAAAAGGTCCTGGCATCACAAGGCTGAGAGACAGTCCGTGCCAGGCCAGCAAGGTGCCAGCCCATGAACTCACTGCCACTATGGATATGAAATGCTGAGAAAGGGCAAAGGAGCTCCCAGCCATTACAGACAGGCTCAGTTCCCTGCCTGGACGACTACGGACCAGTCTCCCACCACAGACTCTGTTTAACAACAGATTAACTGAATTCTTTTGAGCTTTTCTTGTGCTGAAAGGACGTTGCCTAAAGCAGCTGAAAAGACAGCCAACGTATCCAATACTAGCAGCTCTTTTTGATCCACTTTTTCTTTGATATTGCCTGGGGTACCCTCCCCCCACAGCCCTGCAATGTAAATTCACTTTTTAATGCAGTTGACTTGGATTTGTGAGGAGAGTAAAGTGCATACCCAGCCACCTAAAAGGCCAGTCAGAAGAATTGCCATCGAAAAGACCAGCTGGCAGAGAAGTGATTTAACCTGGCAAAAAAGAGGTGTTGAGACTAGTTTGATTATTTTGAGGGTGGAGGATGAGGGGAGGTGGTAGTGTTGGCACAAAGAAAGAGCTCTGGACCCAGTAGAAACAGCTAATTCAGCCAAGCACCAAAACTGGTGCCAGCTCTAGATAAACTTTGGTGCTCCTCTTGCAGTTTTTATCCAGATTTGTCCCAGTCAGCACCTGGAACTGCCGACGGGTGCATCTCATCAATAAAAGCAGGCTAGAAGAGACTTGTGATATGTTTCCTGTGTGTTTGCCTTGAACAAGGATGTATCTCACGCCCAGAGCCCCACTTAGCTGTGCCAGTTCCAAGAGCTGGCTTGGTATTTACACCATCCTAAATGGGAGCAGGGGCAGCCATCAGCCTGAGCAGCAGGAGGAAACCTCTCCCTTGTTCACAAGTGTTTACATCTGGGGTTTTGACTCATTACAGATGGTGCAGTGGGGTGTGTAGGGTATGTGCTGTCCTGCAAATTGCAGCTCTGGGTGCAGCTTTCAGTGGTCACTGCCACCGCTGTGTAAACACCCATGATGAAGCACATGGTTCACTTTCCAAGCACAAAGCTGTCCCATAGAGAGTATGTGTATTTCAAGAAGAGGAGAAAAAGATACATGCAGCATGTGTTTCTGAGCTAGAAAACATGAAAAGTTATGCCCAACAAGGAAACACATCTGAGAGGTAGCTGGGAGGGCTCTGTCCTTTCAATTTCTGTGTCTATCAACAGAAGAGGTGTTTGAAAATTGCACCCATCATTTTCTTTTGCAGAGCAATAAGCAAATAGGTTTTAGCCTGTCCCCTGCAGGGAAATGGTTTTGTAATGGAAGGAGCACTCTGAACTAAATCAACAAACAAGAGAATGGCTGTGTTTGTTTTTCCATGTACTGGAGGTGAGGGCTCAACCATGCTGGGGTTCCTTTCACATCCTCTCCACTTGACACAGGGCAGGGGACAGGCACAGACACATGAAGAGCTGCACATCTACATGGAGGGAGCACTGGAACAACAAAACTTTTGGTCTCTGCCTTCCCCCCACACATGTGCCATACCCTTCCTGTCAGTGGAGTGGGAGATGTGGATCGCTTGGCATGCCTGGTGCTCTCCCTCTGGCTGTATTTTCATTAATGTTTTAAGCCACCACTTGCCACTGACATGGGAGCTGCCTGTGTGTCTCACTGCCCCTGGCTACTTGCTTCCTCCCCTCAGCTCTTGTGCAATCACACTGAAGGGAACGGTGAGTGCAGCTGGACCACAACCAATCAAGGACTACAAAAAGGATGTATTTTTTAAATCCCCACTCCAGTTCACTCTCTTGCACTGGGAATGAACCTCTGTTCCTCTTTTGGCAGTGACATTCATGGCCCTCTGGCCTGGGGCAAGGGATGACCTGGGTGGGGAGGGCCCTGCTGGCCCCAGGGCATCCCTGCCTGCCCACGTGGGTGGCTGGAGAAAGCAGCAAGTAAACTGAATTAATTAACCAGAAGCTTCGATACTGGTGGAAGTATCTAGTTCACATGCATACATATACTCATAGAAATGCACTTTACTACAGCCAGTTTCACACGAGACAGGTATTTTTGCTTATTGATTATGAATCCAGAGCCAGCAGTGTAGTCTTTTCCATGCTACGTATGCTTTGTTGGTATGTCTGAAGGACGTGTGCCCAGCACAGGCACTGGCTAAGCATTAAGTTGGGAAAAGAGAGTTACCTAGCCAGACATAGGCATTTTTTCCTTCTTTCAGCTTCATTCCATAGACAGACAATTATTTGGAAGTACCTTGTGTGCTTAATCAGTGCATTGGAAGCAAAGGCAGGGGCAGCAGTGAGTGTATGCTTTAATCCTGTCTCAGACAGAGTATTCCCTTTATTCATCTATTCCCAGCATTTGACCTGTTAGCTCAAAGGCAGGCCTACAGCTGGAATGAATAGCTTAAGATAGCCCTCTCCATGTCTTGGCCACTGGATGCCCATATGGGCTTATGTTTTCTATATTCCCCGTTGTCCCTCTTTTCTCCTAGCAGAAGGAGCGAGAGGTATTTCTGTGTGCTTTGGTGTCTTGTATGTGCCAGGCCAGGCAGTCCTGTGCCTGTACAAGTGCTTGTAAGCACATGCAGATATAGATGTGTCCATACAAACCCAGTTGTGCTCAGACAGACCCACATTACTAGTCACGTTTACATCTGTCCATATGCATGCCTACTCTGCCTTGCAATCAACATATACACAAGTTTGTTGAAACAAGCCAATTTTTTTTTTCTCTCCTGAATTGCCAAATGCTGGAAGCCGCAGGCTAGCTATTGTGGTTACCCTGATTCCCAGGTTTCTCCTGCAGTTGGCAAGTAAGCGGCACTGCAAGTTTCCTAACAACTGGGATGAAGTTTTGTGTAAATCACCTTCTAGGCGTTAGACTTTTCCCAGCAAAAGAGGGGGGTGGGTGTTTGGAGGAGAGAGAATTGCTCTCTTTGATGTGGGGATTAGTTCACATGTCAGCATTATCCCCTTTTTTTTTAATATGCTGTGATTTATAGAAGGGCAGCTATGAGAGATAGCCAAGGGGACACCCCACGTGGGACTGACAGACACCACCTCCCAGAAAATACCTACAACTAAAGCAACTGGCATCAACAGAAAGACTCCAACTGCAAAAAAAATGAAAGCATTGTAAAAAAAGCCCTATTTTGCCTAACAAATGCTTTTTAAAAATTAGGAGGTGCTTTACTGCTATTGAGCAGAAACTGGTTTTCCCAGCAGCAGAGGGGGAGTCTTTCTTCACATCCACAATAAAGAAATTATAAATGCTTTTTTCCTTTAAAAAAATTTTTGTTTTGTATTTTCCCCTTAGAGCACACATCACTAGTGAAAATGAGTGCGGTTTTAAAAATGATTATGCTCACTTGAAACATATTTAGCTCCAGTCAGAGTTTCCACATTCTCCTGCATGAATATTTTATCAGTGCTTTAGAAAAACTTCACTTTTTGGTCAAAAGTTATGTCGTTGTTCTGCAATCCAATCTTATGTCTATTAGGGTTGAAGGAAACTTTCCTGGTGTTTTTCATGGGAACTGGATAGGGCTCTGACTTATTAGGCTAGGAGCCATATTCAGAGTAGCTTTGCTTAGCATATCTGAATTATTTGGGCTTACTGCTTTGTGGAGTGTATGACTGAGGGGCTGGAAAAGGAGACAATGATAGATACAGTAAGAGATTTAACTAATTTTTATAGTTCGTTATCAGTATTTTTTCACATTTCTGTCTGTTTTGGCCCTTTTCAGTTCCTAGTCTTTTTATTTTTCCAGTTCTCTTTGAATGAAACTTTGAGACATTCTGGTAAAGCAAACTTTTATTTTGTAATTAAAAAACACAGTTTCATTTCCAGACAGATCAGCTCTTTGAGCTGATTCCCTGTGTGGCTGCTCATATGTTGAAGGCAGTGGAGGCGACAAGGCTGTGGCAGCCCAGACTTCAGTGAGCTGCTGTAAAACGCTACCCTAAATAAGCAGTTTTATCATGTTTTTACCACAGAGATACCATGGGGGCTTCCCTGGGTGTTTCCTTAAGTCCTCTCCCACCCAGACACCCAAAGCCCTGCATTTATTTACCCTTGATGCTGCTTTGCTCGTGCTCCTGCCAGCACAGCAGAGGCAGCTCAGGGACTGCCTGGGCACCTTACCTTGAGGGACAAACAAAAGCCAAACCACTTCTTTGCTGCTATGTTTCCAATGGTCTTCTGCAATTCCCCCCACTATTCTTTTAAGCACAAAGAGGTTATTGTGTCACTCCCCAGCAACCCATGACTGCCACTGACAACCAAAGTGTGACGCGCGACGGGACGCGCCCCACACAAGCAGGCTTTGTACCCGGGGCGCTGCACTGAAGTGGCCACGTTCAAGTGTGGCCTCACAGTGTGACTTCTCCCACCCCAGCCTGGGCTGCTCCACGTGCTCTGACCCAAATGCCGATCGAACTGCTTAACCCCGCAGTGAAAGCACAGACAAAAGCTCCTCTGGCATCTCCCCAAGCAGCGCCCTGGCCCAGGGCTGCTGTCAAGGTGTGCTGCAGCACGCTCGCACACGGGCCTGGCTCTGCAGAGAACGTGGAGAGAGCTGCAGGTTTGCCTCTCAGGTGCCTCTGCATGCCCCACCTCGGCTTGCTGCTCCTCTTTTGTGCTACTGTGAAGTGACTGCAGTCACAACTCTTCTAAAGCACGCACAGAATAATGTGTTATGTGCACATGCACCCCCTCCTCACAAACAGGTAAGAGCAGAGCACTTCAGAGTAATTCTTCCTTTCACCCCAGCCCAATGTGGGGTTGAGGATGGTGTGTGAAGAGAGAAGGGTGACTTGGTGGACTGGAAATGATAACTGTTCCCATAGCCTGGGAAACATGCTGCATATGTTTCTGGCAAACAAGGGTATTTAAGATACATGGCACATGCTGTGCTACTTATTCTTCTTCACAAATGGCCCACTGGAGTCAAAAATCAAAACCTTTTCCTGCTTATTTGTTCAAATTGTCAGAATATTTGACTGAGTGAATGTCAAGCAGTATCCTGAAGACAATACTTCATAGAAGGAAAGACAATTTGGAGATTGCTGTGTTCTCTTATTTCACTGCACTTTCCAGAAATGGAAAATCCTCCTTGCTGGTCTCCTGGCTGCTGTGTGGCAGGGTGGACAATGCCAGCTGAGTACAGCCACAGACATCACTGACTCAGACTTTTTCTACATATGGTACCAGTTGGGTGCTCAGACCTGTCTCCATTGTCACTGGTAGCTACAATCTCTCCTGAAGGGTTAAATAAGGTTTCCTTTAAAAAAAGAGACAGCACTAGCTGATTAAACCCCAGTACGTAGAAATGCATGTATTTTGCAAATTATTTTGAAGGAGAAAAGTAATTCCTATATTATTCAGGCATGCTCTCATCTGGGAGAAGCAAGATTTCTCAACTCCTGTTTGGACTGAGTTGGGAGTATACAATTTAAGCAAAGTTTGTTAAATGCCATATATACTAAGAAGTTAGACAAACCTTTCAGTAGTTATGTTTGAGTGTAACTGAGACTAGAGGTCAGATTTTATGATTTTGATGGCTTATAGTTAAGAATGAAACAATGTAATATAAAGCAATAATCAAACAGTCAGCCAAGTAGGACAGGCTTACACTTTTGTTTACATGAGAAAGCAGAGAATTTGAAAAACACTGTCAGTTTGGAGGCTTTTTTTTGTTTGTTTTTGAAAGTTATGTTGATAATGATAGAGCTTAAATCAGAACAATATAAACAGACTGCAACTTAAAACTTTACCTGGTCTTTTCACTTAAACTGACAAAAATGTAAGTATAGGCTGCAGTTCATAACAAGCTGGACCCTTAAAAAAAAAAAAAGGAACCAAAATTGAATTAAATGCTCAGTTTGATTATCCAACTGTTTGCCTTAAAGGTGCAATTGGCTTGTGTTTCTGTGGTCTGTATGAAACCCAGAGGAACATTGGGCCCTGACTGCCAGACACAACTCCCATGCTTCCAAAAGGTGAGCATGAATCATACACCACCATGTGTGAAATCCTACATGAAAACATCAGGTGCAGAACAAGAACTTTTCCTGCAGGAGATACCTGTCCTCCCTCATGTAACACTGATAGCAGGAAACGACTGTAACTGCTGATATATCAGAAACAGCCCTTGAATATTTCTGCCTTTCATCCACATTTAATAAAAGATCACTTCCATTCAAGATTCTCCAAAAGCAGATGTTTTTTCTGATATATCATATATAAGGGTGACACAAAAATAAATATGTTACCACTTTCACAAGATGTGTGATGAACTAAGTATCTGCATCATCTAGAATTCGGTAATGGAGGGGCTGTATTTTCTTTTTGACTCCCTAGTAACAGACATATTGTCAATGTCCAGCGCAGGTTAAAATCCTACTGGACCATAGCTGTGTACCTTGTATGCAGGCTTTGAGAAGTGATTTCCATACCTGCTGAAGCAATTAACCATTAGTACAGCAGTTAGGATAGAGCAAGTGAGGCAACTGAAACGTGCTTCTGGTTGGAAAACAGCTCCAAGTCTAAATGGCAGCCTTGTCAGAAGACATTCACCTGGTTCCACTGCTTGTATTTACAGCTCGGGAGAGAGCTCAAAGACTCTGGAAATGCTGCAGCTAAATAGCCACCTTCTTAGCACCCCGCTCAGTGCAAAGCTTCCCTGGCACCTGATTAGGAAAACACTGCAGGGGATTCACAGGAACAGGGGCTGGGGTCAGGAGAAAGCATTAAACCTTTGCGTGTAACTTTTCATGTGACCAGGCTGGCGGGCCAGTGACTGTGGGCTCTGTTGGCAGGCAGTGGCTTGCGGAGACCTGGGAATTATTATATAGGATTGGGAGAGAATGCCAGCAATGCACACAGAGCCCAGGGGGGAGGATGAAAGGCAAACGCCATGCAATGAATGAATTCAGAAATATGCATGCAATTTCTGAATGACTTCTTTCCCTTCACTGAACCTGCACACCAGTTCCTACAGCCACCAGGGAAAGCTGCGTGTCCCATGGCTGGGAAGATCCGTGCCAACCCCTCGGCTGTGCCAGCCCACGGCTGCTCCCCAGCACCTGCTGCTGCATGGGCACAGGCCACCTATGCTGTCAGCAGCAAGAAGAGCACGGTCCTTGCCAGGACACCAGGGAACCCCTAAAGGCAGCTGCCCGTAGGAGGAAAGCGGGGTGTGGCTCTTCTGAATGCCGCAGCTCCCACTGGTGGTGGCAGTGCTGTGGGGCCGTGGTGAAACCCACAGCCGAGGGCAAGGGGGGAAAACTCAGTGTTGTTGCTCCAGCAATCCGAACCAAGCCGTGCCAGAACAGCCCACTGGCTGGGGGCAGAGCTCAGCTGGTGCCACCTCCATTGTCACCATGGCGGTTGGGGACCCACGTGTCTTGCGGCTGGCCTTCCCAGGTGGCTGCAGTCAGATGGGGCGTGCGGGCACGGCTTTGAAAGCACACTTAGGAACAGTAACTTGCTGCTTCCCCACAGTGTATAATTTTGGAAAGATGGGAGAAGGGCCATCTAGAAAGGGTGTTCCTGCAGCTCCTCACTTGGCATGGTAGAACCATCTTTTATTATCCTTTGGGGTTACAGCTGAAAACAAAAAATGCTTTCATTTCAGTTTGGCAGCAGCTCTGGTTGTGTGTGCTCTGGCTGCTTCCTTAATTACAGTGGTTGTTGACAACTTCTGATAGAGACCCTCTCTTTGAGCAGTCCCCCTACTCCCCCACTTTTTTTGCAGTCTGAACACATAACAAATCAGGACAACGTTCTGTAAAAATAAGCTCACTGTAACTCAGTGATTCCCATGCCACAGTTATGCTCTCTTCTGTTCCCTCAGTTTGTGCTGCTGCTGTTTATTTCCTCTTTCTGGCTATAAGATGTTTTATTTATTAGTGCTGGATTTCCTGTTGCCTGCAGCTGCCCGTTCTTTACTCTCCCCAGTGCATTTTGCCACTGGAGGCTGTCTGTAGGTTTGTTGTCCCACTGAGGTACTCTCGTCAAGTTTAGTTGGTGGTTGTATTAAACAACACTTGACAAAGAGGGGGTTTGCATGGCAGCCTGAGCATACAAACACCCCCCTTCTCTCCTCCCCCTCCCAAAATAAACCAAAGGCTGGCATGGTTAGCTCTCAGAGGCAGAGAAGGGGTCCCTTTTTTATGACTTACTGATGCTTTTTCAGATGGCAGGAATACCTCTTGTTTTGCTTGCACACACTGCACCACACAAGGGAAGTCAGCTCTTTGAGTGCACATTGTCTGCAGGTCAGATTGACAAGGGGTTAGAGGTTTGCAATTATTTATATTTCAGACTGTGGGCCACATCATGGTAGAAACATCATGCAGACTTTACACATATGAGGTTTATGAATGAACTTCCCTGATCTTTCGTGGACATTCAACATCCTCATAGTAAACAGAAAAATTGCTTATACAGAAAGTGAGATCATGAAGTGGAAAAAATGTTTTGCTGCTTTGAACATGATTTCCCTGCTGGAAGGAAGACGGCAGCAAAGACTCTTCATACTCTGTGTATTACCAGCAAGGCCAGTTGGAAAAGCTTATTCATCTACACTGGGGGGAAATGCTTCATCTAAATTCTCTGTTGTCCAATAGCTATCTGTGTTATTTCAAATGGCAGAGAATAAGGTTGAAGCAGCACCTAATGGTAATATTCTCTCTCTTGTGTTTTATGTGTAAAGTGCTGCCCCAATTTTATCATCTTCTCTTTCTGTTTGGAAGGGATTTGGGGCCCAAAAACTGAGTAATGAGTGTTAGGGGTGAAGTGAACCCCGAGGCATGGAGGTGCTTTCTATAGCAGTGCAGCCATGGTCCTGTCAGGATGTGATCCTTTCAGCTGTTGTTCATGGTGGGCAGTTGCTGGCAGAGAAGCTCTGCAGGTGCAGCACCATTTAGACACTTCTTCCTTTGTGTCAGATGTTCGAGAGCTGCCCATGACCATTAAATAGGGAACAGTCCATCTTCCAGGTAAAATGGAAATGGGAGATCCTGAGCATTTGAGTTATGAAAGATCCCAGTGTGTTACCTGCAAGCCAGTGTTTTAACCCCACTGTCCTGGCCAAATTCCAGCTCTGCTAATTACATCCTGCCTATGTGAAAATTCCCCTACATTTGTACACTGCTTTCTTCCTTGCTTGTTTTCAGCAGCTGTGTGGAGTTGCCAGGTGCGGCGAAGTGCTTGCCATGTTCCACCTCAGGCCTGGCTGCCTTTCAGCAGGGAATGAAATGAGCACTGTGCACAGCATTTGCACTGAGTCTGGATCCTCTGCAGGGAAGAGTGCTAGGAGAAGCAGCCAACCCAAGGACCAGTGCTGGAGCCTTGTCACAAAAGGTAACACCGTTAAGAGGCCAAAGGTTCTAGTGCTGGGGTATGTTGTAAGGTCACAGGAGAGACAGGAGGACTGTTTTCCCTCCCAATATCTCTCATCTACAAGGGCTGGAATAGCTGGTACATACTGATCTGGTTTTGGTAGCTGACTGACTTCAGGTTTATTTGCACATTGGGAGAAGCTCTCAGTCCTGCTTACACTGGTCACTGTCAATATATATCCAGCTTTGCATGTCTGGTTATCCATCAGCGTGAACAAGGGAAGCTAAGGGGAAAATAATTTAAGAACTTAAAATCTATAGATTTGTTTCCTTCTTTTCCACTTCATAACTCAGGTGCACATTGCTTTTTGCTTGGCTCTGCTGGGAACAACCCTCTTCAACTGACCATTAATCCCTCTGGTAAAATCTCACTCATACCATTGGAGAACTGGCTGATGGATTATCCCTCTCTTCTGAAGAGGTGAAAGAAATGTCTGCAGCTGTAGTTACAGGATGCTAATAATAAGAAGCAGTAAGAAATGCAGGTCACATACAGAAGGATAATGAAATTACATATATTCAATACAGGAGTGACTTATTGGCTCATCTGTCCAATTTTCTTGTCAGCCAAGCTCTCTTGTTGATTATGGCATTTTCACCACAGTTCTGCCTGAATATTATATGGAAGTACATACAAATGTCTTTGAGGTTGCTCCCAACAGAACACCAACTCCACTGGCAGCAGTGGAGGAAGAACATGCCCAAGGCAGACTGAGCAGTGACTTGATTTTTTTTCCCCCACCTCACATTCCTCTTTGATCTTTTGAACATCTTAATTCCACGGGACAGCAGTTGTGAGCAAGGGGGAAAAGCCAAGGCTGTCTCAAGGTGTGATGCCTGCATGTTTTCACTATATCCTAGGAAGGGAAATAGAGAAAGCCTTGGGAAGGGAGGGGAATGTGTGTTGTTCACACATTCCAGAAGAATGACAGAAAGCTGGGACTCAAAGACTCAAGTTCTCTTACCATGCTGCCCCTGTGACTTCAGCAAAGCATAACTATTTTGATCCCAGTAGCCCTGTCTTTAAACTGTACTTGCTTCACGGGGATAAGAAGAAGGGGATTAAGCTTTAATTCACTAATGTTTGTAAAACATTTTAGAACTTGATGGAAATTTCCCAGGTAGTCCAGAGAGCATTAAAAAGCTTATCTCCCTCTCCAACTGCAAATGGCTCTGCAATATGAGAGAAATGAGTGAAAACAGTGCTTGCATTCTGGTGTTTATAATAATGAAACCCTCTAGCTTCCCCTCTCAATCCTTCCATGTTTTTTTTTTTTAAATAGGGAAA
>VZTT01267821.1:0-11213 GCA_013400855.1 Buphagus erythrorhynchus | reverse complement strand
GGAGAAGGATGGGGAGAACCATGCACCAAAAAGGGAACCATTTATTATGGTGAATAACTAATTTCAGAATTTATAGCGCTGGATTTTCGTTCCTGTGCCATTTATATTACAGAAGGAAATTAAGGGGCGGGCAGGAGGCTGGCTGGACATCTTTCTGCGTTATTGCTTGTCTGCCATTTGCAAATCATTATTAATTGTGGCCCGTATCGCTGGTGCAGCAGGGCAGGGTGCCTGGACAGCCAGAGCAGACACACATATCTCTTCATCAGGACCCCAGCCGCTAGCCCTGGAGAGCCAATTACCCCTCCCTGATTGGTATCAGATAAGGAGGGAATTTTTACAAATTAGGGAATAAATAGAATTTCCACACGTGGAGCAGGGAGGGCTTGAGAGGCAGTAATGAAAAACGATACATCACCATCAGCCAGACAACCCTATTCATACGCCGATGCATTACACTCACTACTCATAATCCCACTGAGTGACAGACAACCGCCGAGCCGGCCGAGCCGGAGGGGAGCACATCCCGATGGCCGGAGCACAGTCTCCAGCCACCGGCGCTCTTGTGGCAGGCCAGGGAGGCCCTCGTTCTACCAGTCCCATGGCCCAGACTCTGCCGTGACCTCGAGGGCTGCGCACAGCCTGCACGACATCGCTCAGCTGTGCGGGCAGCGGGGACAGACCTCTTGGCACGAGAGCCATCCCTGCTCTGGAGCCTAGCAGGACAAGCCTCCAAACTCAGCCCCAAGTTTGGTGGTTAGAGTCACCCAGCTGAATCCAAGCCTCTCACCAGTCTCCCACATTCCTGTGGGTAAAGCACATCTTCCCCAAAATTATCCAGTCCAAACTGTGACCTGAAGAAGACTGCCCCCTCCCTCGGTGGCTCATGGCAGCATCCTGCTATTACAGGATCCCTACCTAATTTCTGAATTCTTCTTGTGTTTTTGTACTCTTCAGCCCCCAAATCAGCCCCCACAGCTCTCAGCTTTGCTGCTCAGCCAGCCCTGGGTAATGCCCAGAGCAATGAAATCCCTGTCACCTTGTGAGCAGCACTGGGCTCAAAAATGCCACAGGAGCAAAGGATGTGCTCCTATGTGGCTCTGCTCCATTAAGAATGGGCTAAGGATTGAATATCTCCATTTCCCTTAAGCTGCTAAGGCAGCCCCAATGACAGCCCTTGCTCAGGGCAGACCCCAGAGCCACCAGCTGCCTGTGTCCCCCACACCAGCACACCCACTTCCCAACTGTGGCAGCTCTCTGTGGCTCACAGTCCTTTTCCTGGGCTGTGACAGTGCTGGATGGCCCTGGGAAAACAGCAGGCATCCAGCTAACGGGGCCTGGCATGTGGCTGGCCTCAGAAAGAGCAAATCCTGGAAGTGCAGGGACCTCGCTGACATTCGTGAGCCCAGTTTGCTCTGTGCCGGAGCTGCGCGCCTCCACGCCTGTAATTAGCTCTCCCTTATGACAAGCACGTCACTAAACAAAATGCTCGGCAGATCAATCTTGCCTGTAAGTCACGCAGCCTTTAATTTATTCAGCATACAATGTCGCTCCACTGCTGGCTTCCTGTAATTTATACCGTACACTGTCGTGTATTATTTAACTCGTCTGAGTGTTTTACAGCTCCCCTCAAAGTCGCCATGCAAAATAAAGTCACGGCAGGGCACTGGCAAGGTGCAGGGAGGATGCAAACTGCCCTCTTGCTGATATGGGACCCCTGGCCTGGCTCAGGGACAAGGTGATGGTGACAAGTTGCTGCAGAAGTTGGTGGCTCAGACCCTCATGTGGGTGGGAATGAGAATGGAACATGGATCCCCACATGAGCCCAGTAAACTGCAGGTTTCAATGCTGGTGATTCCTTAGAGGAGGAAAGAATGCTGGCGGGGGGGAGAGAGCAGCAGGACTCTTGTATGGCCCTGAAAGCAGGAGTGAGTTCTACCCCAAAACTGGGGTAAGGACTGGGTTAGACTGGGCTGAGAGCTGGCCAGTAGCTGGTGCAGCTGCTCTGAGCATCTCAAGAACTTGTCTTTGGCCGTGCAGCTGAATGGAAACAGTCAGTGATGTAGAGCTGGATATCCTCCGCAGGGAAGGTTAAAACCTCTGCTCAGTGTAAAGTTGCCATATCTAAGCACTTATGATCATGATATTTATGGCTAGTTTATTCCAGGCTGTTAAAGGCAGCAGTAGTTATCCACAGATAAAGGGAATTCGACTCCCTTGACACCTTTTCTCCCTGCAGTGAAGGCATGCCTGGCCGGAGCTGGGTGCTCATGGTGTTGTAACTCATCTGAAGGTCCCTGACAGAGGCAGCATGGGGGGCCAGACATGCAGATGCTTGGCATGGCAGGGACAGTGGCTCTGTTTTTCCTGTGTGGGAATCGTGGGTACAGACATGGGAGATGCTGTCTCCCTGCCCCTGACTGATGCTGCTTGGGCCAGGTGGTCCCTGGGCTGCAGGGAGCAGTTTGGTTTGACCTCCACCACTGCTGCTGGCTCTGTTCCACATCCAGCTTCTGACACCCAGTCCCACTACTGGGATTGGGACCCTAATTAGGGAGAAATTTCAAGGGAGAGATGAGTGAGTTTATAAAGCTGAGTTTCTCCTGCCTGAGTGACATGATATGTCAGAGAAAGGAAATAAAAGGCAAGAATGCAATTCCAGTGCTGCCAAGAGTGTGTTGCAAGTCCTAATGGAAAGTTCTCCTTCTCTTTAAAGCTTGGTCAGATGGCCTAGTTATTGCTTTAAAAGGACCAAGAATCAAACTGCGATGCTGCGCTCGAAGCCTTCAGATAAAGCGAGCTGTGTTTCTGCAAGTCCAGCGAGGCAGAGGCAGGCGATTACACAGAGGAGGGCAGGTCTCTCTATCTTGGAGGGAGACCTACCTATTTTTAAACATTAGCTGTAAATCAGCAGCCCACCTCTTTGTCTAACCCAAACCCTCTCTCGCCTTCTGGAGGAGAGATCAAACACCAGCCCTGCTGCCATTGTTTCTCTCCCAGCGAGATGGATGCGGGACTGTAATCTTCCCACAAAGCTGCATGCTTCAAAGATATCAAAAGTGCTTATTAAAAGTCCTTGGAAAGTAATTTAATACCATCCCAAAAGGCTGGAAAAATCAGCGCTGGCAGCTCAAAATATAACCTGGCAAAGGAGATGGCCCCCTGTTCAACACAGTCCGTGGGCAGCTGCACACAGCACCAGGGTGCTTGGGCACACAGACCTGCCATCTCCCTGGGCTGTGCCCGCTCTGGTGCTGTCTGGTCTCCTGTCAGGAAGACTGCCAGGTGAGCCAGAGCGTGGGGGACTCTGTGAGGGTGCATGGGACTGTGTCCCCACCAAGAGCTTTGCTGGGCCAGAGATGTCCTCATGTGGTGTGGACAGTGTGGACAGAGTGCATCTGTCTGCCCCAGGCTCTGCTCCCCTTGTTGAGCCAGAGAGCCCTGCACTGTCCCAGAGGTAATATTTCAGGCTTGGCCCTGGAGCATAAAAATCACTCTGTGGCTTTTCTAGCCATCTCAGCAGCTACTGGAGCAGCTGCTTTGTGCAAGGCTTGCCCAGACTGCTGGGCTGGAGAGAGCCACCTGCGAAGTGGATGTGTGACAGTCCTTACCTGGTGCAGACAGAGATGTCAGCCAGACCTGCAAAGGCATGTAAGAGAGCCGTGTGCTGAGTGAGACAGAGCTGCATATCTCTGCAGGGATGGGCGGCACACGTGCCTTCCCACAAGTGCATTCGTGCAGCAGGCACATGCTCACAGCCACAGCAGCATGAGGGCTGTACTCGTCTGTATCCCCCCCAGCCAGTCCCTGCTCCTGACCTCAGGCAATGCACGGGACCCTGAGGCTGCATCCCATCTGAATGGTGCAGGCTCCCGTGGAAAGGGGCAGGGGATGGAAATTAACGCTCCAGCCTCCATCTCATCCTGCCCATTAGCGGGGCTGTTTTACTCCGGATCATTAAATATGTATATCTTATTACACGCCTTGTTACAGTATTGAGCTCTATTGACTGATAATAAATTCCAAGCATCATCCTGGTCATAAATTTATCTGGAGATGATGAAGACTCAATAATCTAGTCATGCAGATAATATGATAGGGCCTTAAAAAAGATCATTACATTATATGCCAAAATTAAAAGTGAAATACACTTTATTAACACTGTTTCCACACTTGGGACCATTACTTGTTATATCCCCTCTTGCCCTCCCAGCAACCAGCATGCCATCCCTCAGATCAGGCAGAAAAGGCGAAGTAAGGCAGAGCTGCCACAGCTCTACCCTAGCAGAAACCTGGCAGAAGGGTATGGGGTGGGGGGGGCAGGTGGACAGACAGGACGTCCCAGCTTGACTCCAAAGATGTTGGGTCCTGCCTGGTACAGCATTGCTGCCCTGCCCATTGGGCCATGGCTCCTGAGCATCCAGGTATTTCAACAAACCCCCACCTGATGGAGCCTGCAGGCCCTGGCTGCAGTCACTGGGACAAAAGACAGCCTTGTGTCCCACATTTAGAAGGAAAACATAACTTTCTGCAGCTTCAGGTCTCCTGAGAAAGCTGCCCACCCACTGGGGTTAACCCAACAGCTCCCACCTAGCAGCTTCTCTCCCACAGGCTCGGGCAAGCTGCAGAGCCAAGACAGGGGTCTCCACTCATGCCTGGCCATGCTGCAGAGGCACAGAGAGGTACAGAGCAGAAATGGGGATGTGGGTGCAGTGGGTGACCCTCAGAGAGAGGAGGGCACCCAGCAGGCTCCCAGCACCCCAGTGCCAGTCTCATTGAGCTGTCCCTTGGTGAGAAGGTGAGAGCTGGGCAGCTCTCAACCACCTGCCCCAGGGCCCGGGGTTGGCCCCCTTCTTCCACTGGCCTTCCAAAGACATTCCTCTTCTTTAATAAGGTCACAGCCATTTAAACTCCTCTGATGAGGGCAGGTGGCTCGTGCCCTCCTGCCTGGCAGGTCAGGCCTGGCCACACTCTCACCTGCAGATCAATGGCACACAGCAAGTTTAAAGCACCCCCACACCAGCCCCCCTTCCTTCGGCCACCTTCTTCTCCAGACACGCAAGGTGACAAGTGCTGGGGGGCCCACGGATCAATGCTGCGACACGGATCGGCTGCCGAGAAAAACCAATTGCAGATCAGATGGAAACCGACTTCTTCTTGTATCTGCCCGGCTCTCTCAGGGATAGATTGGCTGGAGAAATCCGATGGTGAGAAGAGACAAAGGGGGAGGTGATGGGGAGAGGAGGAAAGGGCTGATAATGCTCCTGCCGCGGCTCTAATCTGTGACAGCCCGAGGATTTGCTGAAAACCATTATCACACTGCTCTCCCTTCTCTTGTCCCTGATAAAGCCTCGGCTAATCTGTTTGTTGCAGGTATTGAACAATGCATTTAGCGAAACAAGGGGTGCGTGTGCCCGCCGAGCACATTTTTTTCCCCGGCACTCCTGCCTCACTGAGAGGCGACGGGGGAGCAGGGAGGGCAGGGATGGTTTTGGGTGCAGACTTGGTGTGGAGTGTGGGCTCAAGTGCCATGCCTGGCATAGGGAAACATCTCTGCTGACTGCCCTTAGCGAGTTTTGGAAGCGTTTCTCTAGGCGCTGTGTTCCATCTTTAAAATGCAGTCGCAGAGGGCGATGAGCGAAGCCCTGGCGATGCAGCAGTGCCCCGAGAATCCCAGCAGGAATTCCACCGCACACCCAGCCACACTCCCACGGGGCACAGCAGCCCAGATGGGGAAACACAGGGAGTCTGTACCCCGGGAACAGCTCCCGGGCTACTCATCTGCCGGAGTTTGGCTCGGCTACTGCCTGCCTGTCCCAGTGCTGACCTCGTCCCCCCCCATTGTGAGAGGCGCTTTCTCCGGGGAGAAGAGATAATTCAGTGGCTGTGAAAGCCCAGACCTGGGGCTCCCGCAGCCGCCTGTTACAAACAGTTCTAGTGGAACATTAATTATAGTAATTTAGCCGTGGAACACTAACTGCAGCCAGTGCAATAGCATTCAGTACATTAGTGGCTATAACCCACTCCTTAAAAAAGACATTTGGTTACTGACAGCTGATAAAATGAGTTGTGAAGCATAACCAAAGGGGAAAAAAAGCCAAACAGAAGTGTGCTGGGAGCGAGCTGTGGGGTGGGAGGGTGGGGGGCAGCACCCCACAGGGTACTAGGGGTCACAGGAGGTGCAGGCGGAGGGGTAGGAGGTGTCGGGGGAGCCGCAACAGGCACCCTCCAGCCCGGCACCCTCCTGCCCGGCACGTGGCCCACGGGCCAGCGGGCTCCCGGTGCCTCGGGCAGGGCGAGGCGAGGTGGGGGCACGGCTGCGACTCGGCAGTATGTCAAACAGAAGGACATATCCTTCTATCTCCCAGCCACCGCCCCAGGGCACAATCCACCTACATTCAATCTTTACTCCACTACACGTTTCCTTTCCAGCCTCGGATTATTTTTTATCATCAAATTACTGTGGTGATAAGATGGAGTAGATGTGATAGCGAGCAGAGCGTTTGTCCTCCCCTCTTTCCCCCGCCTTCCGCAGCATTCCTCCTTCCTCCACCACCCCCAGCCTCCTGCCCTGAGCAGGTAGGGTGGTACCCACATATCAGGGGCTGAGGAGAGACTCCCTCTGCAGCCGGATTCGCTGGCTGGGACCAACCCGTGGCTGACAGTGAGTGCCTGGGTGGAGGCAGGCTGCAGGTGGCCATCAAGCTGTCTGGGAAAACTTGCAGGTGTCGTGGTGAGGGACCCCACCAGCAGCCGGAGCCCAGCATCTGCTCCCCACTGCTCTGCCACACTACCCTGACTCCCTCAGAGCACCCAGTGCCCAGCCTGGCACCAGAGGTGTGACAGCACAGTGACACCGGTGAGGCAGCAGGGACACAGGGAGCCCTGCTGCAGGGGTGGCCAGGAAAAGTACAGGCATGCTGTTACCAGCCCGAGAAGCGCTGCGAGGCCCTGCTGTGATGAATCCTCCCTCCCCTTCTCCTTGTTTACTCCAGTCTGCAACAAATGAGTCCCTGTCTGTCCAGGGATAGCTCATCTGGAGGAATGCTCTTTCAGACCTCTCCCTCTAATCCCTATTAATTTAAATAATGCTTGCCCACTCTTCTCCAACTATTTATTATTTATCAGGTTTGTTTATTTGTAGCTAACAGGTAGCGCTCAGCATGCGTCCCCGGCACAGGGACAGGGGCTGTTCATCACACTGGCTCCCCTGCCATCCACCATCCGTCAATTACTCCTGCTTCCTTTAATTAGTAATGAGGACTAATATCTCTGCCTGGGATGGTGGCTGAAGCGGAACTTCCCTCCGGTGGCATCCGAGCAGCACAAGGGAGGGGATGAAAAATAAATAACTGCGCCAGGCTGTGGCTGCTGCTCCCGACCGAGTAGGGGTGCTCGCCAAACCCACACACCCCTTCACAGAGAGGGTCTGGCTCCCTGTACACCAGAGGCTCCTACCCAGCAGGGCAGGGGAGGTGATGCCTGCCAGGTGCCGATCCACGGGTGCCCTTTCCTGCACAGCAGGGCCATCCCAAACCACGAGGGAGCCCCTGCTGAGTCCCAGGTGCTGAACTCTGCATGGGTATCAGCAAGGGGAAGCCTAAATTAAATGCCTATTAGAGCCTCTGGCCTTGTCTGGCAGGCACAGGGAGCTCTGTATCAGAACATGCCATCCAGAGGCGGCCTAATAGCGAAGGCAGCACATGATATAAATGGAGCCCCTTTGATTTATTGACTGGGAGAAGTTTTTACACGATAGCCCATTAAGACGGACGGCTCTGTTTACAGCCAGGCCATCTAGCTATAGGGACCCTGCACTGGATGGTGTGTTTTGCTATTGCTCTTCAGGCAGACATCTCATTAAGGGGAACAGCATATGGAGCTCTTTGGATCTATACTTCACGAGTCCTGAGGGAGGCTTTTACCATTTTTAATAAGCGGGCAAGGTTAGCAAACCTGCAACGCAGTGACCTCCCCTCCCTGTGCGATGGATCTCCCTGAAACACAGAGAGCTGGACTCACTGGGTGCATGTGGGACTCCATAAATCACCTCCCCACTGCCATCCAGGGAAACCAGCTGGGGGGATGGCAATGGGAGTATGAAGAAGGCAACATCATAGCCAAAACGGGATGGCAGCCATGCATGGCTCAGCCAAACGCAGTGGGGGCAGGCAGCTTGGTGGGCAGTGGTGTGCAGTGTGCCCTTGCCCACCGTGCTGGTCGGGTGATGTGCATCACATGGGTGACTCAGATGGCAAAGGTGCTTTAAGGGGAGAGTGTTAACATGATAGCCCACAGTGAAGGAAACAAAACCCCCATCTGGATGTTGAGGGGGGATTATTCCATATTCAGTAACATGGCTGTTTAGGAGAACAAGTAATCTCTGTCAAGGAACTCTGGCTCTTCTCTGATCTGATAAAGCCCTGCAGCCTACAGGCAAGCTGGTCCCTGCAGGGGCTGCCACGGGTGAATGCCATGGACTGGAGCTGCTAAGGCAGGAGGAGGATCAGGAAGGCAGGGACGTGGGGCGAGCCACCATGGGACATGGTGGACCTGCTGCAAACAGCTCACCCAGAACACTTTTCCAAAGCAGAAGGGCTTTTGCAAGGTTTAGGTGTTACTGCTCAGTCAACTCTTATACCCCTAGGGACAGTAGCACAGACACATGGCCTCAAGGCAGTGGTGACACAAGCTAATATCAGAGCTCCCACCATATCCTCCCGGCCTGGGTACACACTGTGCCCACTCACTCCCCAACAACAGCTATCTGGCTCTTGCCCATCACCCAGACTTCAAACCCCTGTTTTCCACTCTTGTAGTACCAGCTGAGTACTCTAATCAACACCAATCACTGGCATTTAACTTAGACATCCAAAATTCACACCAGGGAAAAACCATCAGAAAAACAGGGAACTGAGAATGCAATTGTTTCCTTTTGAAAAGTCTGCTTAACTCTGGTTGGGAAAGAGGGAAGGCAAAGAAGGACAAACAGACAGACATGGTGGCATATTTGGGCTGCTTTCCAGCAATTCTCTCACAAACAGTCTGAGCATCTTTGAAATGAAATTTTGTAGGCGATTAGCTCGCAATGTGAACTTAATTGCTTTTGGTATTTAAAAAAACCCATTAAATTAAATGGCTGAGATATTGAGGCTTAAGCAATGGCTGCTTCTAATGCACAGTAACTACCAGCCTCATTACAGGAACACCACATCCAGCAGCAGAATGCGCAGACCCATGTGACGTGACCGGTGTGGATGGAACCCTCCCTCCCTACTCACACTCTGTGGGCGAGAGGATCTTCAACAGCCATGAGAGGATGGCTCAGAGCAAGGCTGGCATGGAGCAGCAGCATGTCAAGTTCCTGGTTCACCAAACCTTCCTTGCTGGACAAGACAAGCCAGACCTTGTCTGGAAGCCAAGGGAGTATCAGCTCCCTTCAGCTTGACAAGAGGAGCAGCTGGAGTGGCATAGTGCCACACTGCAGGACATGTGAGTCTTGCTCTTCCAGGACATGAAAGTGATGTCCACCAATCCACTTTAATTACTGTTCCTTGGGGATCCCACAGTGCTTGCACTGCTCACACTCAGAGTATGGCAGGTGCACAGCTCCCACGGGTGACTGTGAAGTGATGGGAGCTTGGTTGGTACCATTTATCCCAACAGACAGCCCCAAAGCTGGTACCTTGCACCTCTTTACAACTGCACTGTGCAAAGGAGCTCTCCTTCACCACAGGACTGGCAGCACTGCCCTGCTTTGCATTTAGTGCCACAACACAGCAGTGCTTTCACCTTACTTTACTTGTTTGTTTAAATTATTTACACTCCTTAGATGCAAGATTGCTCTCCAAAAGGAGCATCCTTTTGGCTGCTGCAGCTTTAAAATGACTTGCATCCATCACTCAATCGCTTTCAGGTCAAACACACGCTCCTGACTTAATGACCACATTTCCGCAGCAACAAATCTGTCACTGCTGTTTGTTTAAAGCCAACAATCTGTAGGAGCACTGTGTGCAAGGATTGAATTAACTCAGCATCCGAATGACTGTGGTGCCAGATCATTCAAATTGCACCTTTCCTGAGATCTTCCAGCAATGTTAATTAATGTTCCTTGGGTGATGTGCAACATGCTGCAGTGCACAGGGTTGCTAGAGAGAGCAAAGCCTGACCCCTGTAGGCCTAGAGACATGGGAGCTGTGTTCTTGGCTGCCCCGACCCCAGGAGCACATCGGGGATGTCTGCTGGGAACAAGGAGGGGCTGGTGGCTTCCCCTTGCTCTGATGTGACTTACCATGATTTCCCCCCAAATTTAGTGTTTTAGCTGAGATATTCCATGCTGGATGTTCAACTCACACAATTATTTTCCCAGGAAATTCCAGCCTGAACCATTAATACATTACCATCAACAAGAATGATAAGAATGTCACTATTTCCCTTAAATTCCAGTTACTTGTCAGTGACAAAGTTTTTTTGTATATACCCTGATGTTTCAGAACAAAGCCTTGAAGTCTGTTGGGAAGGTGATTTTGGGAACCTGGAATGTTTTGGATTTCCCATCAGAATCAAGCCAGCTTTGGGCAAAGACAGCTGCATGTGGCCCTGGGCAGCTGCACGTGCACGGACACCCATCCCAGTGCTGGCCCCTGCTCTCAGCTGCTGCAACCCCCCTGGCACCCACGCTAAACACCTGCATGGGAAGTGGGGACCCAGCTCCCCGGTGCTTGATGACTTCCCCAGGAAATGCGAGGGAGGAAATTGTTTCATTGAAACACTTGCACCAACAAGAGCTGGAGTCGGGACAGACAAGCAGGAGGAAACAGTGATGGGGAGCTAGTGGGGCTGGTGGTGGGAGCAGCTGAGATGATAGCAGGACATGGGGGAAGGGACTGGGACAAGAAAACAAGGACAAAGAGCTGGTATGTGGATGGAGAGGCAGAAGGAAGGAAGGAGGGGGATTCAATCCGACACCAAACCACCTAGGTCTCCTGCTACCATCCACAGCCTCCAGCTACTCCAGCTCTTGCCCACCAGCAAGTCCCTGGCCATGCTCCCTGTTTTGTCTGTGGCATTCACATCTCCACGGACCCAGAACTGGGGTCCAATGAAAGGTCCTAACCTGGAGAGCTGGAGCCCTCCCCCAGCCTCCACCTCTCTTGCTGCAGTTAATTGGCCCACTGCTCTAATCTCTACCGGCCACTGATTTAAATTCAGCT
>VZTT01267820.1:0-10705 GCA_013400855.1 Buphagus erythrorhynchus | reverse complement strand
GCATCTCGTGCAGAGCCACTGCCTTTCAGCCTGCTCTAACTGATGGGAGGATCTGGAATTCCCATTTAATGTGATCCTGGTAGTGATGCAGCTCTGGCTAAAATAATAAATCAAAAACATGAAATCAAATGAGCATTGCAAGGAGCCCTCAGCTAATCCAGCAGTCCCCACTCATCCAGGTATCACAGTGGAGTGAAGATCTTTATCCTAAGTGATGATCATGTTCAGAATGACTCACAAAACTGTTTTGTCTGCCAGACTTTAGGACAGACTTGTCCCTCTGGGGCATCCTGCAACTGTCTCCCTGTGCTACAGAGCTGTGTGGGACTATGGTTTGGACAGTTGGTGCAACTTAGTAGGGAATCAGATAATAATAGGGCTGTCTGTTTAATTGGGAATGCTTGCTGGGAATGGACTTATGTGAGCTACTTTAATTTGGGTTTGTAGTATGCCTGAGAGACAGCTTGTAGGGTAGTTCTGCATTAATTACAACAACTTGGGCACGCAGCAGATGAGCACTCACAGCTCACAATGTGCCATTGTGCTGGGCAGCACAGAGGGGAGCCTTTTGTCCTGGGAATGTACAGGCTTCACCCTTTCTGTTTGCCAGCTTCCAGATACAGAGCAGCCACAGTATTGCATAGGTTTGTTGGTTTTTTAATTCCAAGATCCCAGATGTTGCCATTAACAGAGGATTCACCCTCACCAGTGAGCCCTGCTCCCTGACTGCATACAGCCAGCTGGGAGTAACTGGGATTTAGTTACTTCTTAGTTATTTAGTTTATTTAATCAGATACAAATGTCTGATAAGCACACAAGTCTCCCGTGTAGAACAACATAAATGCCTTATTTGTGATGTACTGGGAATATTACTGAACTTAAATTGTGTCTGCAGCTGACCTTTCATTTGGGATTGAACAAACAATTTTCTAGTCCTACTTTTGCCATTCATTCATTCGTGTGTCTCAGTGTCTGGGCCCTGCAGGAAGCAAGGCAGGGTCTGAGTGTGGGTGAAGTTGTGTGGATTCTCCTGTGGAATGGAGAGTGTGGCTGGGGGAGGTGAGAGATCTGGGGTGAATATGAAATTATCTGAGGCTCTGACACTGGCTTTGAGCCCAAGGGAGGCATGGTTTTGTCCCTCAGCTAGAATGTCATCAGCTCCATGTTGAGATTGTGGCCTGAAGGAGTGTTGCACTGGGAGCTGTGATTGGGGTGTTAGTCCTGATAACAGAAGGGATTTTTGATTGAGACACACTGAGCGTGGGGCCAACTGCCTTGGTTGTCCTGTCTCATCATAGAAATGTTGTGCTTCTAAAGAGGAGCCAGATAATGCTCTTTTCCAGTGGGTGGCTCCCATTTCTAAGACACTGCTATCTCCTGAAAACAATCTTTATTTTTGTTGCTTGCTGGCAAGAGTCTTGAGGGCTGTTTGGATTAAAGCCTGTCTGTGTGAGCACCCTCAGACACGTGGTGTTTTGCTTTAATTCCTGTGCAGTGCAAATATAAACCGTAAGTGCTTTGCAGCAAGGCTGTTTGGGATGTGTAACAGTTGAGCTTTGCATTCCAGTTGCAGATATTCCTTAAGGAAAAGGAGAGGCCCTGCCCTGTGATCCAGGACAGGCTTGCCAGTGAAGGAGCACGACTGGGTGTCCAGGTGGGAAGGAGGTGACAGGCCTTCCACAGGAAAAGGGAGAGCTGTCAGCTTTTGAGTCAGGGGAGTGGCAGCTGCCAGTGTAGTAGATTTGGATGTAGACTAAACTTTGGAGCTGCATTCCTAAGGCTTTATAGAAGTGTGTGTTGTCAGACTCCAGAGCCCTTGGGAATGGGGTGCTGCCTTTCAAGGGGAGAGCTGGGGAGCCCTGCCATGTGCCAAGGAATGCTGTGGTCCAGCTGGGCCCTGGGCCCTGCCCCGTGCTGGAGGAACCTGCTGTGCTGGAGGCTGTCCTGGGGGCAGGACTGACCTGCAGAGGAGGCAAAGGGAAATTAAGTGCAAGGGTGAGGAAGGGTGAAATCATAGAGTGTAATGATGAGACATGTCCAGATACCCTTAGTCTTGGGTAAGGATCTTGTTCTGTGGTGTGCTGGCAAAGCAGAGATGTGAATTTCTGGAGCAGCTGTAAAACAAGCCTGACCATGGTAATAGCAATACCTCAAGGCACCTACGGGACCTCAGCCTTCCTGTCACTTCCCTGGGTCTATTTTAACGTGATTTCTGTTTCTCCTAGGTGTAACTGCTGAAGCTCTGTAAGATGGCTCTACGCTTCCGCAATTTCGTCCCCTATGCCATTCCTGGAGTGCTGGCACTTCTTGGCTGCTGGTGGATCTATTCCTGGAGGAAAAAGCACTCAGGCTATTGCAACCAACAAGCAATAGCCGTTGAAAGGGAGAAGCAGGAAGCAGTAGCAGAGCGTGATTCACGTCCCAAAGCAGAAGCATGTGTTCCTCGCAGACTGCCTCTTGTGTGGGAAGAGGAGTGCCTGGAGAAGCCAGCCCCGACCTCCCCGCTGCCTGCGGGGCCGACGACGCCCTCTCCCCTGCGCCCAGCTCACGAGAGGCCGGATCTCTCACGGGACCTCCCCGAGCTGTCGGCAGCGACAGCCGGGCCCTGCACCCGCGAGGACGACAGTGAAAAGCTGGAATCGATAGGATCTCGAGAGGGGAGCGCTGTCCCTGCTCCTGCCTCGCTCCCTCTGCTCTCTGAGAGCACGGGGCGTCACCATGGAGTGCTGAGCCATGCACTGGGGCAAGGCTCAGGGGCAAACCAAGGCCAGCAGCCACCCCTAACACGGGAGTCTTTGGGAGTCGGGGAGGACATCAGCAACACGGAGCAGTCGGATGAGTCTTCCTTTAAGCCCCCCAGGGAAGAGCAGATGCCAGGAATTGTGCAGTCTGATACTGGCTCTGTGACAGCCTGTTGCTTGGGATTGGAGAAAGAAGCCAATGCCCCACAAGCCTTTCTCAATGAAGCTGAAGTTGTATCAGGTCACGAGGATTCTGCAGTGAGTGTGTTACCAGGGAGTTCAGAGCCTGCCTGTCCAAAGCAGTCCAGGGAAGAAGAGATGTCCGAGTCAATCACTGGTACTATACCAGTGTGTCAGAAGGACACAGAGACAAAAGATGAGTTGGAAAAAGAGAAGATTGGAGGAGTGAGTTTGGACAAGGAAGTTGAGAAAATTGAGCAAGTAGCAATACAGATAATTTCCAAGGTCATTTTGGCAGCAACTGAGGAAATGCTGTCGGGTTCTGCAGGCGATGCATCCCCTTGGCTCTGCCAGGCCACTGCCAGTCGAGCTGAGGCTCCTCTAGAGGTGGAGAATGTTGCTGCCTCTGGTCAGGTGCTTGTGGAGGGAGCCACAGCAGCCGACGAGAGCGTGGCTGTGGGGAGCAGTGCAGAGGAACAGGGTCAGGGTGTGACAGATTGTTCATCACATGGCTGTTGGGGCAGCCCTGTTCAGGAGAACACAGAGGACTGTGGGGTGAAGAGCCAGGTGTGCAGGGAGTCCCCAGGAGCTGATCGGACTCATGTGGAGAACTCTATGGAAAAGTCACCTTTAGCCATGGAGGACTCGGGGTATGGCACACACACACCTGGAGGTGAGACCAGTGTAGAGGAGCCCCTGCAGAGCACAGTGCTGTCTGTCACATCAGACCAGCACTCGGACTCACTGAACACATCCTCAGCCCCAGACATGTCTGTTGAGCAGAGCTTGCTACCAGGAGAGACCCCCTGTGCTCCAGGGCTGCCCGAGGACAGCACAGTGCCCTACAGCAATGGGATCCTGAGAGAGGATGGGCCAGACCTGAGTCAGGAGTGCAGCAGTGCCCCAGGGACAGATGGAGATCACTCAGAAGGTAAGGGACTGGAAAATCACCCTGCAACAAATGTAGAGAGCAAGCATTGCTGGGGAGCAGCTTGCAGATGTGAGACCTTATACCAGTGGTTCCTGCTGACCTCTAGGACCCCCTGGGTGCTTACCCCTGTTCATGGGCTGCTGCTGACAGGAAGGCAAGGCAGGTTCTGAGGTGCTGCTGGAGGAGCCAGAGCAGAGCTCTGATGAATTGTGATAAGATCAGCTGGTTGCAGAGCAATTACCCTGAAGCCTTTTCGTTCAGAGGGGCAGGTCAGGTGTATGCCAGGAAATCCCAACAGGGAGCAGTATTCATGGAGTTCCCCCATCTGTCCATGCTGCTTTTCCCTTGTAGGTGCTGGATGTTGTGTGCCTGGCACAGTACATGCAAAGCTGTCTGAGCAAACATTAGCCTGTGTGACCTTGGGGATGGATGTTAAAATCCTTTGTAGGACCCTGTGGTGCCAACAGCCCTTAATGACAGGGGATGTCTCTTGTAATTGCTACAAAGCAGTTGGAACACTGCTTGTTGCAAGACATGGGGGTTGAGTTTGCCAGCAGTAGAAGACTGAACCCAGAACGTTTTCACTGGTGAAGTAACCCCAGGAGGAGAATGGTATTGCCTTGTTGTGAGTGCTAGTGTTAGAAGTGTAGGAGTGAGTTGTGGAGCCTGGTGGCACTCAGACACTGAAGGTGGGAAGAGGGGAATACAGCAGGTAAAGCTGATAAGGTGACAGTGTTGGACAACAGGTCACTCAGCTGGCCTTCATGTCCAGGCTGAGAGTCTTAAATCTTCCCTTTGCCTACAAAGCCAATGCCAGCAGCTGCACCCTTGGCCTTTCTCAGCCTCTGTGCTGTGTTACCCATTAAGATGTGGCAAATGTGAAGCAGCTGTTGGGTTCGTTTTCCTCTTTGGTCTTTCATCAATGGTCTGAATACTTGCAAGCAACTGAGGATGTTCATCCTTCTGCTTCTTAATGGGGAGGAAGGACCAAGCTCTTGTGACACTGGCTATACCTGAGATCTGGGCAGGAGGAGGCTGTTGGAGTTTGTCCCTTTCCCAAATAGAAATGTTCCTGGTATCAGCTGATGGTTTGGGAGCAAAATACACTTCAGTTTTTGCACCTTGTTTCTTGAAATACAGGGCAATTTGGGCAAAAGGCAGCCCCCTACCACACCTCATAGTGGGCACACGTGGCACAGGGGTCACTCTACAGCCCTTCCCTTTGGGATGGGAGTGTAAGTGTGGGTCTTAGGGGGCTGTCTGAATGCTTGTGCCTGTCTTGTAGGTTCAGATGTAAATAGTGTGGATTTTGTGGACAGTGGCAGTGCCATGAGGAAGACTGTGGCTCGCCAGAACGCGAAGCTGGAAGGAGGATCCAGCAAGCCAGACTTCGTTATCTGGGAAATCGAGGTCCCAAAGGTAACCAGCTGCTGGCCTGCTCACCATCCTGCCCTGCCCTCACAGCCACCTCCTGGTCTGGTGCTGGCTCTGTGCCATCCCAGGGAGATCAGCAAGTCCAGGAGGACTGGAGCGTTCTGCTCCCATTAGGACTCACAGGAGTGAGGAGCCAGTGCACAGCTGTAAACAAGCAGCACTCCAGGGCTACACCCAGGGGAATGGTGCTTGTTGAACTTGTAATTCCCCCTTATCTTCCATCCAGTCTGGGAGTCCAATGCTTTGAAAGCATCCAGGAGGCTTTGAGGGTACACAGGTATTAAGAGCAGGGAGTTATCAAAATGAGCTGTGCTTACTGGTCTGAACTGATCCCAGACCAGCTGAACTCCATGCTGGTCCAGCACTGCCTTGTTTTTATCCTGCCTGTGACAGAGGAACTGAGAATGTAGAAGATGTAAGCCAGAGAGAGTAGGGATGTTTGATCTGCCTTTCTTTTCCTGACTGTTGCTTTCCTGTCCCTTTCCTGAAGGAATTAGTCGGCCGCTTGATCGGCAAACAAGGGAGGTTTATGAGCTACCTGAGGCAAGCGTCTGGTGCCAAAATTTATGTCTCAACACTACCTTATTTCCGTGACTCCCAAGTCTGTCACATCGAAGGTGAGTGGAATGTGTCTCTATTCATGGCCTAATGTGTATCTTGGGGGACTTAATTAGATGAACAAGGAGTTTAAATGGATTTAGTGGCTTCTGAGTCCAGTGCTTTTCAAAACTCCTCTGGGCAACTTATTAAAACTTACACTGTTGAGGTAGTGCAGGAGGATCCTGGCAGTTGTATTTCTCCAAGTGACAGGACTGGAGGTGTCCTCAGCATATCCATGCTGCAGACTTCCCATGGGATTTTTTGTCTTGCAGGGACCTCTCATCAAGTAGAGAAAGTCCTGAGCCTGATTGGCAAGAAGTTCAAAGAGCTGTGTCTCACCAACATCTACACCCTCCCTCCGCCGATGCCGCTGCCGCTTCACTCCCTGCTCGTGTCTGCCTGGGTGAGTCCTGGCTCTGGCTGTGCTGGGGCTGGAGCTTGCATTGCCAGGAGCACTCATGACAGTTTTTCCTCCCTGTGGCAGCTGTTCCTCCCCGATGGAGTCACTGTGGAGGTGGTGGTGGCACACCAGGTGGATGCAGGGCACTTGTTCCTGCAGCAGCACACACACCCCACGTTCCACGTGCTGCGCAGCCTTGACCAGCAGATGTTTGCCTGCTACTCTCAGCCTGAAATTCCAACCCTGCCCACTCCAGTAGAAGGCAAGTCATGAATGCTCACACATTGTTCTGTTGAGAAAGTTCTGGGCTCCTGTGCAAACCTGTTGTCCCAGAGTCAGGTGTGAGAAGCTCTCAGTGGATGAGGATGTGATAGCTCATGTGTCATCTCATCTTTAAGCTGCTGCCAGAGTACAGATGTTACTCTGCTCTCCCTTACCCTGCTCATCCCTGGAGTACTTCCCAACCACATAGCTGCATGTTGAAATTCAGAGTGAGATCAAGGCTGTCTCAGGTTATTTCCAATCAACCTGGCATCTGGGGTATTTCTGCTGACAAAGTGTGGAGCACCCACACCTCCATAGTGTCACTGTGTCCGTGTCTGTCACTGTGTCTGCACCTGGTGTGAAGGGTGCATCACATGGAAAGGGGTTGTGTATTCCTTTGTGGAGACAGACCTTGCTGTTACTGCCCAAAGGCTGGAAGGGAACTGGGTGCCTGGGCAGGACAGCTTAGTTGTGGCAGACACAGCTGAGAGCAAAACCCACCAGTCCTGTGTCTCAGCTGCAGGTCTGCTGTGCTGGGGCTGTGGGGGGATGTTGGAGGAAGATGGAAGCAGCCTAAGAAATGCTGTTGGTTCTCCATAGGTAACTGAGCAGCACTGCTCGTGCCTGAAGTGCTGATTTTTGGAAATCCACTTATCCTGAGCCTTTCATCTCTGTGCTCTGGTGTTTTGCAGTTGGTATTATCTGTGCAGCTCCAGGCCTGGATGGGGCATGGCTCCGGGCTCAAGTCATCAGCTACTTCGAGGAGACCGATGAAGTGGAGCTCAAATACGTGGACTATGGAGGATATGATAAAGTGAAGGTTGACACACTCAGGCAAATCAGGTCTGTAGATCCTCTCCCAAGGCCTGAGGCCATGTCTGGCTCAAATCCTAACCAGAGGACTCTGTATAGTTTGAATTCTTAAAGGTTTTTCCACAGCTGAAATAGGAATTGGTGGAAAGGTTCAGCTCAGCAATGAGTGTGGGTTCTTGGGAGCACAGCAAGCTCCTGCAAGGCTTTTTTGAGTAGAGGGGAGAGGAAATGGCAGCTTCTGCCACTTCAGTGTGGAAGCTGAGGGAAAGGATGCCTTCAGGAGGCCTCAAAGTGTAATTGATTGATGAGCCAGGAATAAGCTCCTGATTCTCCATGCTCCAGCCCCACTGTCTGGGACAGCTGTGTTGGATCAGGGGTTTCTTACACAAGCCCATTAAATATTTGATTGTGCCCTAGAGCTGGCAGACAGGCAGCACAGCCTCTCTGATGGAGGTGGGTTTTGCTTAGAGCCTGATCCAGTTTGGCATGTTAATCAGACAATTTATTGCTGCTCTTAGAGTGCTGGGAGAATTGTCTGATTTTTATTTTTTTTTGTTTGAATGTCATTAATTTAAAACTGAATTCCTCTAAGAGCAATTTGATTAATCAATGTCACATTGAAGAATGTAGGAGTGATTTAAAGCCCTGTTCTTACTCTGATCCTCTTTTCTTTAAGGTCTGATTTTTTAACACTACCTTTCCAAGGAGCAGAAGTTTTACTTGACAATGTGGTGCCACTTCCAGGTAATGGAGCTCTTGATGTACTGTTGGCCCTTCTCCTGCAGGTTTCCATGGATGCCAGATGTGTCCAAGCCATGATTCTGTCTAAACCTTCTACCTCCTATTGCCAGTGCAACCTCTGATGTGACAAGAGGAAGGATTGGAAAAATTGTATTGTATTCTTCTAAATGTGCTAGCATGGCATAACCTGTCAGAATCCAGGGGAAAGATGATAAATGTCCAGGCTTTTTCCTGCTTGAAGTAGAGAATGAATTACTGTCCTAAGCAGCAAGCTGGCAGGACTGGCAGGGTGTAGGTGCAGTAGCTGTAACTGCTCTAATTCTTCTGTCATAGAGCTGCTGTGAATGCAAACTTAGTTTTTAATCTGCAGACAAATACCTGACATTTTCCTCCTGAAATGACTGATTCATAAAGTTCTGTGTTCAAACACCAAGCAAGTGCCTGCAAGCACTAGGACAGTGTCAGTCACTGCCTAGAAACACTTTGGTTTGCTTTTTTTTTGTCCTTGGCTCTGCTCAGGTGCTGGGCACCTGTGGTACAGTCACTTTGGGTTCCCAGGGGTGCCCTCTGTGCAGGGTCAGCAAAGTCCTGAGGGACCTGAGCTTAGTTTATTAAGAATCCAAACACCAGTGGCAGCTCCAAGGTGCTGCAGAAATGTACTTTGCTGTCTTTAAAGCCTCCTTATCCATCAGCTCCTTGTGTTCACATGATTATGGCTGGTGGCTGTAGGAAGCTCTTTGTCCTTCCCCTGCAGAACCAGCAGGTCCAGGGATGGAATCAGCTGGTCATGAGGGTTCTCTGGCCCAATGTCTGCAGGACGACAGAGGATATTAGCTCAGTAGTTCTTTCTGGCTTGTCAAGTCTGTGAAAGACCTCACTTGTTTTCTCTGCTCTCCTTTTCCCACAGATGAGGATCACTTTTCCCCGGAGGCCGACGCCGCTGTCAGTGAGATGACCAGAGGTGCTGTCCTCGTGGCACAGGTACAGCACCTGTCTGGAGAGGTCTCGTTGCTGCTGGCACTGCTGGTGTCCTCTGCCCTGCATTCTGTGTTACGTAAAACCCAAAGCCAGAGCCTGCCAGCCTGGCTCCTGGGACGTCCTGGGGCTGGGAACTTCCATCAGTGCTGCTTGGGGCTGGGAAGGGATGAGTATTCCCTCTTGTTTCTGATGCAGGCAGGGAGAGGGGAACCTGGATGGGTTTACAGAGCACAACAGGGCTGGGTGGTGTCTCAGACTTTGGCAGGCAGCACCTGCTCACAGTGCAGAAGTGCTCACCTCCTCTGAAGTGCTGTCCATGTAAGTGAATTGGGACCAGAATTGCTGCACGCTGACGTTTTTCTGTGTTTCCAGGTCACGAATTATGACAGTGTCACAGGGCTGCCCCTGATACAGCTGTGGAACTTGATGGGAGATGAGGTGGGTATATTGATGTATATGCTGAAAACGCCTTAATCATCTTTTATTGTTAATTAGGAACTTGCAGAAGCCGTGTTTGTTGCTGTGGCTTGTTCACTTATCTGCTCTTTGGGTTTTTTCCCCCTCCCTTTAGGTGGTGTCAATAAACAGGACTCTGGTGGAAAGAGGGTTTGCTCGGTGGCTCGACTACTAGCAATGTCCTAGATGCCTTGACAACTCTTTCTGCAGAGAAAAAAACAAAAGACAAAATCTTGTTTTGCACTGTTACAATTCGGTTTGGCAACTTCCCCCGAGGAGACCCGTTCACACCTGCCTGCGGAGTTTTGTGGTCCATTGAAACACGTTTTGCTCAACTGTTACCATTTCACTAGAACAGATACCTCATCTCCTGAAAGGGGGTGTTCAAAGCCATAATGACAGATACTGTAGCTTTAAAGCAAAAAAATCCTCCCTGGCCTCTGCTCAAAATTTAAATGGGAAAAAAAAATATCTAAAAGCCTTGGGGGGGGTAACCACGCTTTGGTTCCGGCTGTGTTGTGCCCCACGAACTCGGTGTCTGCTTTTCCCAAAAGTTACATCGGTTGTCCTCTTTTTAACAGGCCCTGCCTATGAAATTAATGAATGTTATTAAGGAATTTATTGTTCAGTTATGGATTTTTCTGTATTGTGCCAGTAACCTGCACAAACAGCATCCATCTTCGTGTCTTCCTTGTGCCAGGAGGTGGAGGAGTTGCGTTCCCATGTCTCACTGCAATCATGGATTTTAGGCTTGATCTGCTCTCCCTGCAGGGGCTTGGAGTGCAGGGTGTTACCACTACAATTTTTGCTCTGAAATGTCATGTATTTAAAGAAAAGAAACTGCTTGCCAAGCCCAATTGTAGTTTATATTTTTCTAGCCGTGCAAGTCTGTAAATATATATTAAAAATCATTGTAATATTTTGTACAAGAAAAACACTGGAAACAAAGGGAACTTTACAGAAACTTTTTCACACCAAAATGTCCTATATAGGTAGAACTGGTATGGAGTGCAGTAGGGTAGCCAAATTGTTTGGAGCATCTGAATGTTGGGAGTGTTTCAGCTCTGCTGTATGAGGATTAGTGTCCCCTTAGGTTGCTGTCTGGTTGAAATTGTGATCGCTGCATCCTTTGCTATGTTGCTGTACAGATCTGTTTAAAAAAAAAAA
>VZTT01267819.1:0-10511 GCA_013400855.1 Buphagus erythrorhynchus | reverse complement strand
ATCACTATGTAACATCTCACACAGCCATGGGCACCAGACAGCTGGGGACTCAGCCACTGCCTCCCCCAGGGGCTGGTGGGATGGGGACTTTGATGGCTTCTGTGGATCCTGCAGCGTGACACTCCCAGCAAAGCCTTGCCATGGCCCACAGGGCTCAATCCCGAGTCACTCAAGGTCCCAGCCAGGCTCACTGTGGGACAGCCTGTGCTTTCCTGTTCTGGGGAAGATGCCAAGTGTGTCATGTATGTTGAATAACATTCATCTCCTTGAGGAGCTCTACCAATTTCCACTCTGGGAGTTGATCCCAGAGCGAGATAGCTGCTATAAACTCAGCCAAGGTTGTCATGACAAGCCTCAGCTCTCACACCTGGGAGGCACAAAGCAAGCAGCAGCCTCGCTGTGCTGTCACACAACAGTTGTGACTCACCTTTATCCCCATATCTTACAATCAGTAGGGCTGATTGAAAAAGCAGCTCGCTTGTCACAGGGGGAATGGCAACTTTGGGTATACAGACACCACTGCCCACTTCAACATCCTTTGTGAGGGACAAGGAGAAATTAGTCCCTCTGGAGGTTCCTCTGCAGAAACTGCAAGATACAGGAATCATAAGATCCTTACAAACATTTGCTGTGTGCTCACTGGAGTGCAGGGTGAATGAAAGGAACCTGGCATCCCAGCCACATGCTGGTGGTAGCTGTGTCTTGCAGCAGTCCAGGTCAAGTACTTCAAGCAAAAAGCAATTTTCTGTATATCAGCACCCCTGGTACCTCCAGTGCTTTAAAGGCATAGAAACAGACTGATAGAGGTGGCTGAGGCTGCACTAGTTGGAGCCCTGACATCACCCTCCGTTCCCAGTGTCGATCTGGCAGCCTGTGGGACGCTACTCTGTGCCTCCCACTCTATTTTCTATAGTTTTGCTCCTCATCAGCCAAATTTGCAATCCAACTGGAATCAAATTTGGCATTAAATTTATCCATTCATTCCCTGCCTGAATGCTGCTGATCCCAGCCTGGGAACAGGGAGAGGCTTGCAGCCTGGCTGTGATAGGCAGCAGTCCTAATCCTCCAGATCTCTAGATCCACTTGGACTAAATTTTCCCTCAGGAATGGGCTTAGAGGGTCGAAAGAACTGGAATATTAAGATATTGAAGGTCCCTTGCCTTCCTCCTTATATCAAAGTTTACTGTGGAAAAGAAATGGCAGTGGTAACCCAAAACAATAGGGTTTCTATTCCAATATGCAGCTGATGATTGCAGAACCCAACTTTCTTCAGCACTTTGGGGGTTTTGTTGTTATTGTTTTTATATCAGCAGAAATCTCCCACTGCTTCTCTGAAACTTCCTGGAAAATTCACCCCTCTCTCTGGTCTGTTTCTGCATTTCAGGATTAGGCTGAAGAGCAAATGTCCCAGAAGGAAGCCTGCTTCTCTCAGCAACCTGCTGCTGCCTGGCAGGGCAGGCAGAGGCACTGGTAGAGCAGCAGGAAGGTTTTCAGGGCAGCAAGGGATAGATGTGCATTTTTTCACACCCATCAGTTATTTCATTTCCCTGACAAAGGCTGGCTGGGCTGCCTCTTGAGAATAACAAAGCTGGTTATTGCATGCATTCCAGATGCATGAGGAATACAGTGCCCAGGGAATATTTACACTCTGACATTTTGTCTACAGGCAACCTCACTCCTGTCAGTGAAAAGGTGCAGATAATATTGCTATTTAGCTCTTCCTTGATGCTCCATGTGACAAAGCTCATGTGTGAGGTCTCTTCTGTTCACACGTGGCCTATCCTTCCCCTTACTTCTGTTCTACTCTGGTGGGACAGACACAGGTAACAGCTGACATCTTTTCCACAGAATAAATTCCAGCAGCACTGTCTCACACACCACTGGAACCTCTGTCTCCATCCAGCCTGGAAAGGCTGGGATGGAAAGACACAGCTTGTTGCTGTCTCTGTTCAAGCAGTGAAGTTTAGATGAAAGCTCATTCCATGTTCGCTAGAGGATGAAAATTTTTGCCCTTTTATCCAGCTGGTAGGGGTTATTTTCAACTAATCAAGAGATAAGGATATGAGGTAGATACTTTTATGGCTTCTTTTTCCAACTGTAGTCCACCAGCACTTGATCAATAGCTCCAAAGGAAATGGGGTAATTGAAATGAGATGCACAAAACATTTTGTCTTCCCAGTCTTCCCAGCTTTTACTCCTGCAAGGAAACTTCTGGAGGACCGTTTCTTTCTCCCAACAGCAAGCTGATAGGATGGAAACACAAGCAACTGTCTGAGGACCAGCAGAAGAGGGGTGCCTTCCTCAAGCCATTGAACCCCCAAAATACAACAGCAGGAACCCTTCCTCAAGCATTGCTACCCCAATCTACCACAATATTCAATGCTGGGATAGAAAATTCTAGCAAATGCAGAGTTCTAGGATATGCATCTCCATCTTGACTACAGCTGATGACCTGCACATGGGTGTCTGATACATGCATGGCCTTACAAATTGTATAAAACAAGCTGTACTGGTATTTAAGTAGCTTGTGTGAGTGCAGTACAGTCAAGGTGTGAAGAACTGCTGTCTTGAGAGCTCCTGGCAGCAGGGTGATACATCCCAAGAGTCTGAAAAATTCAATTCCCTCCCTCCCCTCTGCCAAGGCAAGTGCAGATAGTACTATACCTCCAGAAAATGACCTGGCCTTGGGATGCCATGGTCACAGCCATCTACAGAGACAAGTCAAACACCAGGTGCCTGAAGGTCCCACACTGTTCAGCACAGCCCCTGTCTGTTGCATGATATATCCTCCCAGTCTGTCCTGCTTAAATAACTGGAAGCTAAGGAGTGGTGAGCCCAAGCACTGAACTGTCAGGAATGAGGAAACACTGAACATCTCAACTCCTCCCTCTCCCAGGGCAGTCATAATCAGGGAGGTCTGGTTAGACACTGGGGCAACAGGAGAGACCTCCCACACATCCATTTAAGAGACATGTCTTATATAAGATAAAAAAATAGCACAGCTTGTGGTTTGGTAGCCAGCTAATCCTGCGGTTAGAGTGCACAAGTGTCCCAGGATACCTGCAGTTTAACCATCACTGAGGGGCTGTGTCATAACCAGGACTAGCTCAGGTCTCCCCACAAAAATCCCCAACCACTTTCTTGGCACTGGGCAGAGACGTCCCACCTGCGGGTCCCCCTCCTGGCCCCGTTTTTGCACTGTGAGTCTCTCCTGCCTCTCTGTGCTGTGCTGAGAGGCTCCTACGAGCTCAGCAGTGCTCTCAGAGCCACACAGGTTTGGCAGCTGCCCCTTTTCTGACTGCTGTTTAATCCCACTGAACTCCTTCAGGCCAAACCACCTCTCCCCCCACCCCGAGGCCAGCTCCTTTTGCTCTCAGGTCTGCCAGTGTGCTGCACTTTGGAGCATGTAAAGGAAAGAATCTGGCACCTGCAAGACCCTGCAGGTTTTTCCCTCTGGGCTTGGTCTCAGATGAGGCTGGGGGCAGGATGAGCAGCTCTTGGGCATAACAGGTTGAGAAGGGCAGAGAGGTTGTGAAAGAGTAGAAAAGGGAAGGCAGCTTGCACCACCATTTTCAGTTTCCCAAAAGGGAACCTGTGTATCCTGACATCTACATCTGGACTGTGTTCCAGGGAGGATGGGAAAAAGGGGATTTTTGAGAGTCTGTAGCTATCTCCAGCAAGTTTAGATGGTTAGTGGGAGTGAACAGCTTTCCCATGCAGAGCTGAGGATGCCCAGAGGAACTGGGAACAGTCTAGCAACTAAAAAAACCAAACTACTTTCTCTGCAATAACCAGAGGTTAAAATCAAGACCAAAAATACTCATCAGTAACGATAAAAAAAATCATCATTTGTCAGCATTCTGCTGATTATTAAGCCTCTCATAATTTAGCAGTACAGTACAAGAAGCTAAGAATAACTCTACGCCACAGTGGCCTGGTGGGAAATGCACGTTAAGAAATATCCTGTTGCCCTTGGTGATGCTTGATTAATGGCTGTGGTGACACCTGATTTACAGCTGCATGTGCAGTGGGCAGATAAGGTGTCCCCTTTCTGCTCCAGTTAACTCCAGGTCAGCCACAGAACACCCCATTGCACAGTCTACAGTCAGGTTACTACCATTTTGGAAAAACACTTCTTCTCGGGCACAAGCAGCCCCAGCAGGACCAGGGCAAGTCCCATTACCCAGGGCAACACCACATGCATTTCTGAGCAGCTCATGCTGGAGCCGACTCCTGTCTTTATGCTCATACTGCAAAAACCCCAACAGGTGTTCAGGATACTTCCCAAAGAAGCCAAGGGTCTGTGACTACACGATCTGCCCAGCTCTTACCAATCTTGAATTTATTAGCAAATCCAACCAAATGTGAGAGCAGGATCTGGTCCCACATTGTCTGTGAGAGCTGGTGAACACCTGGGACACATCAGCTGCCTTCACTGAGGAGAAGGGAACAGCAGGCACAAAGTGCTACCAGCTTTGCTAGGCCCAGCAGCTGGTACCCTACAGAAGAGTTCCCCTGCCTATGGGAAGTTCGCACCTTATTTCAGTGTCACTGGAATGCTGCAGGAACTGTCAGTGAAGAAGAAGACAGAGTTGTAGCAAGCTGACCAGCAGCCAAGATTGACAGAGCATTCCACAGAAGTATAGGCAGCCAGCAAGCTGAAAGAGATGAAAGCTTTTCTTGGGGTTTGACCCAAAATGTAGTACTTTCCAGCTTTGTGATCCCAGATCTGTAATAATGATGTCAAGAGATGCTTGAGAAACACCACAAATGAGAACGCTAGTGATCTGGAAGGAGGAGAACTTGACACTGCCTTATTGGCAATATCTGTCCTCAGCCTCACCTGCCTGTGAAGGGGAGCTGGAAGCAGCAGCACTCAGAACAAGCCCTCACCTCTCAAAAGAGAGAGGTGCTGAGCCACCCTGGGCTGCAAACACATAAAGTCCTCCACACTGCATGTGGATCTGTCCTGACATGGCATTCCCATCAGTGCACCCCTGTGAACCACCTTCTGCTATGGGAAAATGAAGCAGCCCATCTGAGCCAGAATCTGCTCTGCTCCTAAGATCTTCTGGGACAAAATAGACACTTGTAAAACAGAGGCACGAGTGCAGTTGTGTCACCAGCCTTTCAAAGGAGAGATACCTTAGCCTGACCCTGACTCTGGAAGCACCCTACATGGAGTCTTTCAGACTCCAGGCATCCTTCCAGGTTTTCCACAGTCTCTTGTTCTTCATAGTTTCTCTTCCAGCTACACTGTTTTCCCTATTGAGGGAGTAAATCCTCTTCTCTTGACATCCAAAGCCTCTCCCCATGTTCATTTTTTCCCCTAATTTTGGTGACAGGCAATTTTATCAAGAGCTTTAGTCCTGGGGGAAAAAAATTAGTATCTACCAGTGCAGTTCTGTCAGCACTGCATTCATGTCTGTCTTGAAAATACCTTTATTATCTCAAGGACCAGCTGGACAGAAATAACATCATATAGCCCAGCAGACTAACTACACATTCTAATGCAGCCCCTGACCCAGGGGTTTATCAACAGAGCACTAGAAGCCCATCTTGGAAATGATTGTTGGGGTCCACTATTGGACTCTAGCAGATCAGAAGGATGTATTCATTTGCAAAGTACTCTGAATTATAAAGGCTGAGGGCAAAGGCTGCTGGCAGATAAAGGGAGGACACTCCGACCTAGCCCCTCCCTTCCACCCAACAAGTGACTAAGGTCATTAAATGTCTTTTATCAAGATGATTCTTCACGATATCCTCATGCAAAACAAACACCAAGCACACAGTGGTAGCTGGCCAATACTTCCTAATCCCCGGGACCAACTGGGCCTTCAAGTCTAACAAGAAGTCAATACCAAGGCCTGACCCAATCTGTCCAAAAACTGCTCTGCCCATGTCAAATAGAGAGCTGAAATTCCCTGAAGGGTTTAAATTTAATTGGTGCAGTTCTGACAAACAGTTTCTTGAAAAACATCAGCAACATGGTGTGTAAGGGATACCTAACACAAAGAGAAAACACATTCCTCTCTCTGAGAGGACTAAGATGTTTATAGTCAGAAATTATGTGCCTAGAAGGTAGTGCTGTCCTTATGTGTTCCCTCTGCAAGACAGCATGGAGGCTCTCAGAAAAACAACACACCTAGTGGGGTGGGGGGCAAGAATTGGAATGACACAAAAAAATAGGCATTTTTGTTGACATCATATTCTGCACTGAGCATTCACTCCATACATAGCAAGGATGAGAATGAGTTGCTATTTGTTCCATTAAAGGTTACCTTGAACTAAACTTTCACTTTGAAATTTCAGACTCAGCAACTTGGAGATTTAAACTGCCTAATTTGGAGATTTAAACCGCCTACCCTTCCCTGATTGCTTGACAGGGAAGTTTTCTGGATGATTAATGGAAAGCTATAAACAGCATTTGCATAAAGATATCTATCTCCTTTGCTGGGAAGATGTTCCAAAACTGGCTTTGTAAGAAGAACAAACAACAAAAGAGACACTTTCAAGGCTAAGCAAGCCAACAGACAGTGCAGGTTTCTATTATTTACAAGTCAGCTGTCATAATGCAGAAAGCAAGACCCAGTCCTTGCTGTGGACAGTGGAGCAGCATTCCTCTCCCTAAGTGACCGACAGTAGGACCTTTGTACCCAGCTCCTCAGGGAGAATTAGGAGTCCCTAGTGACACACACCTGCTGGCAAGGTTACCCTCAGGACAGTGGTGCTCCCAGCCTCAATGACAGAAAAGTGTTTTGTAAAGGAAGGTATTCAGGGTGTCTGCTTCAACCCAGGCAAGCAGCTGGCAGCAACCAGCAGGGTGGCAATTGCCCTTCCAGGAAAGTGCCTCTTGTTCCTCATCACAGATGTCATTTCCCCAGCTATGGGTTGATAAGTGCCTTGCCAAAGTTGCATAAGCCAACTCCAGGAGTTTTGCTGTGTTCCATCTCTGTGCTCCAGTTCTGGACAGACAATTGCAAACTTGTGTCTGTGACTCCTTCTGGTGCTCAAACTGCCCCCAGATCTTCCCTTGGTGAGCTGGGCACTCCCTTTGCTCCTGCATCACACCCAGCAGCACTGTGTCCCACATCATCACCATGGAGAACATACTGACCAGGTGAATGATACTCCGATTCCAGTTCCTATCAGTGCCATGAGGTTTTCTGGGCCTTTCTGCAGATACATTACTAAGTCACCTTGCCCTTACTTTGCAGGCAGGATATAATGAGACTACAGTTTACCTGGAGGAAGTGTAGGAGTTGCAAAGAGCAGCTTCCAGAAGCATGACTGTGCTATGTGCATGCATCCAAGGCTGGAATCCAGATGCATATCCACCAGGGAGGCAGAAGCTATATTCAGGTTGCCAAGCCTTTCCAAGGCATGACCACAAACCCTTTGGAATGTTCCCCAATGAGCAACTTTAACCTCATCAAGAGGGACAGCAAAGGCTGTTGAACTTGCAGAATAGGACACATCTTGATCCTCCTGTGAGGCAACTGCTCAGACTGAGTTTCCCCTTAGAGCATGTCCCCATGGGCTACAAGTCCTCAGAAGTGTAGGCAGCAGTACAATTCCCAGAATTTGCTCCTGTTTGAGCACAAAATAACTTAGCATACACACTCCTGGGTGGAACATAAGGCACAGTTTTATTTTCCCTCATCCCCTCCCCCTCAACTCACACCCATCACACTGTTTGCTGGCAGCAAGGCTATGCAGGGATCGATCATATGGATCCTCATGGATCATTTGTGCTCCTGGAGCAGCCAGTAGCAGTGCCCTGGACTCCCAGGAGCTCACCTGGCTGCTCAGAGTGCTACTGTCCTGAGCAAATTTCTCTGTGAGGTGTCGCTGGGTGGCCCACACAAACACTCTGAGCTCTCCTTCACTTGTCCACAGCACAACCAGTGGTAGCAGCCAGGGTGACCTTTGTGCCCGTGGCCACAGCCTTGGTACCCACCTGAGGAGAAGAGGCACCAGCAGCTCAACCCAAAGTGGGCCAGAAGATCCCAGTGTGTTATAGGTTTTGGCCCCAGGACTTCTCTAAAATGTTCTGAGGAGAACACACCATATTCAAAGCCAAAATTGCTAGGGCTCCATAAAGAAAGAACAACTCATCTCAAAAGCTGGAGAAAGCTGATGATTTCCGTCCCCTTGCCTGTTGAATAAAGCAACACATAGGCATACAGAACCCTATGCCAGCTGCTTGTGGCTATGGCCAAAGATACAGATCAAGCACAGAAAAAGGAAGAGGTCAGTTCTATCATAAAACCACACAAAACACACATTGACACATGCAGATGAAGGACAGGGAAGATGGTTGGGATTGAACAAGTAAGGGAGTTGAATTCTTGGCCTAAACACGGAGTGAGGCTTCTCCAGAGTTGGTCACTGTGTGGCACAGCCCACAAACTCCCAACTTGCCAGCACTGGAACAGGAACACAGGTGCAATGCTGCTCAGCCTCACTCAGAAGGGCTGAAAGGCTGAGATGCCCTGCCCCACCTCCTTCACAGCTGGCTCAGGTTTTTTTTCTATGGGATGTGCCACAAAGATCCTTTCTGTGTCCTGCTGCACTTCTCCCTGCTGCAGTCACCCCACCAGAACATGTGTATGCACGGTTTACCACATTCCTTGTGCATGTCCAAGGTGGGAGTTGGGTGAGAATATCTCCTCACACCTCCATCCACCAGGGAGGACGCAATGCAACAAATCCTCCTGATCCCAACAGTGTGGGGAGAGCTGAGCACCCACCTGGCATGGTCCCAACACAGGCACAGTGAGCGGCTTTCTGGCCTCTGCTGGAGCAGAACGTGCAGCAGTGAAACACACCCTGGTGCTCATGGAACTTGTGCTTCACCATCAGAGTAAAGGGAGAGCCTGCAGAGGACAAGCAAACAGAGAGGCTGCTGCAGTGGGTGCTGTCAGATGTGTCTGCATTCTCAGACACCATGTGGGTGACCCTATCTGTCACACATCACTAAGCCCAACCGTGGTAGAAGTAATCCTTCAGATTTAAAGATTTAAAGACAGATTTAAAACAAATACCTAAGAAAAGAAAAGCAGGTAAAGAAGAAGCAGTGCAAGAGAAACAAGAAATGCTGCCTGTACATGCTGCCCTTTCACACAGACGCAGACAGCATACAAGCCTGGCTCCTTAGGGCTGTAGGAAATACAATAGGTCCCATCACCATTACCACACACTGTTGGCTTGACTGCACTGCGAACAGTGGAGAGAAATCCAAGAGGTCAGTGACTGGTAGAAAATTGGTTGAAATGTAAACCAGAGTTCGGCCTAGATTGCCTAGAGTGGCTTTCACACACCCCTGCTACTGCAATTGCCATACAAAGGAAGTCACACAAAGCCCGTTGCACTGCAAGGATTTGTAGCAACCTGCACACCGAAAAGGCAGAAGATGACACACAGCACACTTAAAAATCAGATTATCCTATCAGATAGGAGCCCACAGAAATGGGGTAAATTCATAGCTTCAGCAAGCAGTTACCTCCAGAAAAACCCATTAAGAAGACAGGATATAATACGGTAGGTTTGAATCACTTTAACCACTGTCCCAACTGCACCGATCCCAACTCTTCCATTCAATGCTGAGGAGTTCTAGGACACTGCTAGTAAACTCTCCCTTTTCGTAGTGAAGCTCATTGTGTTTCACAGGGAACCCTGATGGACAGAGTGCTAGAGAGAAAGCCTCAGCTGGTTACTTAAGGATAAATTGCCTGCTCCACAGGAAGATGGAAAGCTTTTCACAGACAATTATGAGGCAGTTCAGCATACAGGAAGGTGTTCTTGCTAATCCCCACTAATTAGTCTCCTGGGCCCCATGACATGACAGTTTATAATCTGTATTCCCCACCCCCAACACTACACATCAATACAGCTGCCTACAATTTCCTGCCATGAACTGTGCGGTGATACTTGATACTCTTCTGCAGCTGTTGTGCCTCAAAGCAAAGTCAGACAGCTTTCAGCAACCCATGTAGCAAATGCATACAGGCGAGGACACGAAACTGAGCTAATGTGGCGATCTCTACCCCACAGCGACCTCTACCCCACCAAGGGAAATCCAGAAACGTCTCAGGCACGCACCTTCCTACATCATAGGTACACTTATGGAAGGAAGGTACATTGGAACAATATTCTCCAATAATATCATCATTATCACTGATGCTGTATTGATAAGCATCTGTGCAGCCAGCACTGCTTCTGTGTGCTTTGTCAACACAGCAAAGGGTTTAGTATCCTGTCCCTTTTTTTCATCAGGTCATCCCATCGTGAGTGTTCCTGGAACAAATTAATGCTGGTATCTAGTTCCAGCTGCTATAAAACAACCGATATTTTTAAGAACTAACCCCCAGCTGGGTCTGCTTTTGTGCCTGGCTGCTCCTTAGTGACAAGTATGGCCTGGAAACAGTTACAATTTTTTTCTGGTTGGTCATTTCCCTTGTGGAAACATTGAGGAGCTCAAGTGCAGCCTTTCCTGGTTTTGCTAGAAA
>VZTT01267818.1:0-10241 GCA_013400855.1 Buphagus erythrorhynchus | reverse complement strand
GAGGGAGAGAGCAGGGGAGAGGGGTCCAAGGGAGCATCACATCCAAACAGACTGGCAGAGCCAGGTGGGTGCTTATGGGCCAAGGGCATATGGCTGAGTGAGGGACTTCCCCAGGAGTCCCCCTAGGCCTTGTTGATCATTGAGGGGAGCAAAGATAACTTACAGAAGGTGTTTGCTGGTCCTGGAAGGAGAAATTCAGGTTAGCAGGAGCAAGCTGCCTTGGCCCCAAAGAGAAAGCCTCGAGTGGTCTGCCTGGTCTTGCTCTAAGCCCAGCCGTGGTCTGTCTCCAGCTCTCTCCAGCTGTGCTCTGGCAGCAGGTCCCTGCATGAGGTGATCCTCGGGTCCTACCTGAACTTCACTGTCTGGACCCAGCTCCTACGGCCTTCAGATGCAGTGGGTGGGTGCTCCTTGGGCAGCACAGCACCCTCAGAGCAATGGTACCTCATATCCTTAATCACCTCACCCTGAAGACACTGGGAAGGCAATGTCTTGGCCCAGCAAGGGGTCAGCAAGGCCTTTTGGGCACCTCTCAGGGCCCGCTCTGGTGGGGCAGTAAGAGACCCTTCCCCTGGGAATGAATGGAGTGGGCGGGTTTCCAGCACCGTTAATCAGGGCTGCGAGAGCCAGGATTAATGTGCACTCCAAGGCTCTCCAGTCCCAGCTGTGATCCAGCCCTCTGCTCTCAGCCAGAGCCGCCTCCACGCGCTGAATTATCAGCCTGAGTAATTAAGTGGAGAGCTTTGTTTTAATGCAGACATCTGATGCCTTCGCACCGAGGAGCACAACAACTGTCGCGGGTGTTTATGCTCCGTGCAACACATCTGGCTCACAGGGAGAAAATCCATCTCCACCGCTGTGCGAGATTAAAGGGAACGCGGCTCGGGTGTGGAGAAAGGGAAGCAGAGCTCTGCAGCCAGCATGGTGGGCAGGACCCATCCCCCTGTATCATCCCACCAGGTCCTTGCACCCTGCTGGCAAGAGGGTCTGGTTCAGGGCTGCCCGGCAAAGCATGTGCCGCCTCCACACCTCGGCACGCAAGGCAGCACAATGCCTTGTGAGATGAGGGATAATTACAAGCTTGGAGATAAATGGAAATAGGGCAAAATAAAACACGGGTTTATCAGAAGTAGATGGTGCCTGGCTCACCTGATACCTGCTACTGATAAGGGAACTGGCTGTTGGAGGAGGAGGGATGCAGATCTAAAAGCAGCTGCTGTGCCATGCAGAAAATTATTGCTTTGCACAGATTAGGGGATTAGCACCAGTGCAAGGAACTGGAAAGAGGCTGGTGTGGGAAGAAGCCAGGCTGCAGGGAGAGAGGAGATAGCATACAGGGGAGAGAATCCTGCTGGGACCATTTTGGATGTGCCTCATTTAATTTTGTTGCCCCAAAAATGGGGGCTGTAAGGAAATCTGCTGATGCTGCACAAACACAGATCTCTCTGCTTGGCCCTTGAATCACTGTGCTTTGTTCATCACACTCACTTGAGATGCCTGAGTAGTGTCGTGGATTTAGTGCTTTTCTTATGGGGCATCTTGGCTGGCCTGACACCAGGGTGAGCTGTGCCATCGTGAGCCCCTTCTCCATGAGCTTCCCTCAGCATCTCATGATCCCGAACACTTTGTGAGTGCTACCAGCAGCAGGATTTCCTCACTCGCTGCCCTGTGGCAGGGTTGTTTCCATCAGAGAGCTTGCCATCGCCTCCAGCCCCTCAAGCCCCTGGCTGCTCGGCACTGCAGAGACAGGGGAAGGGGCTGAAGGGGACAGGAAGAGGGACTCGGCACTGAGGGGAAAGGAGACTCCTGCTGAGAATGTAACTGCTGCATGTGGTACTCCCAGTGTGAGCATCAAAGGAACCCCACTGAGAAAAACTGTTTAAAGAAGAAAAACTCCAGGTGGTTTCCAGCAAAACCATGGTCTGGGCTGCTCCCCCACTGAGAAAAACATGTCAAAATTTGGCAGGGGACCTCTGACCCTGATGTAGTTGAGGAGCAAATGCCGTTGTGGTTGAGTGAAGCTGCCTTGCCGAGGCTCATCTGACTCCCCGCGGTGTTGAGCAGTCGGGGCTGGTGCAGCTCTGCTCCTCAGAAGGGCTGCCTGTCGGGACCATGTGCTGGAATATGCTGTGCCTGGACATGCAGACACTCGAGGGGCTTTGGCAAAATCTGGCAACAAAACCAGAGCAGGGGGTGTTTGAAGGAGCGGCGCAAAATTATCCAACTCTCTGGCAGCCTGGGGTAATTTGAGGCTGGAAAATGTGAGCTGAAGCAGCAGGGGCCACATAGTCACCTCAGGGCAAGCAGGCTGATTTATTGCCTGCATGAGCCGAAATTGCAGCCCATGCTGGGGGGAGAGGCAGGACCAGGTCCCCTGCCTAGAGCTGCTCATGGCAGAACAGAAGAAATGCCTCACATAGTCGACGCATGGGAACAGCTTGAGACATCCCATCCAGTCATGCCTGGCTGGGCATGACTGCTATCCACACTCAGTGCCTCCTCCCAGCCAGAGCTCTGCAAGCAGAGCCCATGGCAGGGGCAGAAGAGCCCTGAATTAGCCTCAGTAGTGTGGAGATGGTGGCCCCAAACAAGTGCAATAGGGGCACTGGGCTGGCTATGGGCACTGTCCCATAGGGATGCATCCAGATTATTCAGATGCAACACTGGTGCTCCTGTCACAGCCACCCCGGGAGGCAGATCATGGAGCAGAAGCTGCAGCACATTCAGCTGGGTGGGAGAAGAGGGGCTGCCCTGCTGGCACTGCAATCACTGGTGTCACAGGATGCCACCATGCTCCCCTTGTGCCCAGGGCTGCCGCATCTCCCTTGCCTCCTCAGCTGCACCCAGCCCGAGTGGGGGATGGCTGTCCCCGCAATTGGAATTAGTTCCCTGAGATGCTGTATCAAACGCTTTAATAAAAGCCTGATATTTCATACCTCTTATCTCTTCAGCATCAATTTATTTAGCAATTTTGCCCCAAAAAATGCTACGAAGTTGGACTGGGTAGATTTATTCTGTGTGAGCTCCAAGCATATCTTTATTGCTCCCTGTTCCCTTGCCCTCGAGGTCCTCAGAAGCATTTTTCTCTTAATATTTGCTCTATTATGTTACCAGGGATGAAGCTCTGTTGATGGGCAGTAATTGCCTGAACTGCCCTGCCTTCCCGTGATGAAGATTGGTACCTTACCAGCAGCTGCCTCCCTGCTCTCCTGTCCTTCATCACAACATTATTGACTAGGAAAGTTCATTAATGAGACTCCTAATGACTGTAGCCCTGCCAGCCCAGCCCACAATGCTAACCTCTCCCGTGTTTTTTGCCTTGGTGGCTGCTTGTAGGAAGAGGCATTGCAGGATGTTTTCTGCATCTTTGGAGCCATGTGGGTGACCAAGCCATTTCTAAACCCCTGCTGACTCCATTTGCCAGAGGATGCTGCTCTTCCCTGGGCTATCATTCTCCTTGTTTTTGGGGACCAGCCCCTCCATGCAGGTTGTGTTGGCCAGACCGTGAAGGAGAGGTCTAGGTCAGCAGTGGTTGAGAGGTTTTGGGGGGTCCTGGGAGCATTCCTGAGGCTCCTCTGCCCTGGTGTTTGTTTTGCTGCCCACTGTCCCAGCACCAGCAGCCAAGAGCCAGGCTGGCATTGAGCCAGGCGTGATGCCGGGATTAGGCACTGCCTCCTACAAATGAGCTGTTAATTATCATAATCTGGTAATTGAGAAAAATCTAATTATGCAAAGCTAATGGATTTAAAGATGTGCTGGGGAGCACAGGCCAGGGGAGCACAGCTGGGCAGGGCCAGTGTGACCAGCCCGTGGCTACAGACACCACAAGAGTCTTGCAGTGGCTTTTCCTGCACTCTGAGGCCCTGTGGGTGCCCAGACAGGGCTGAACCTCTGCAGGAGAGAGCCCAGTCCTCTTGTCCCCCTCCAGCCCCACTGGGTCTGGGAAACACCTCTTCCCTGTGCCTGAACATTCTTACCTCTGATTTCCCCATCATCTCCCCTGGGAGCTGGAGAACAGAGCTGCTATCCCAGCTTGCGTGCTCTCCCTGGCCTCACAGACATAGCTCTGCTCTGCGCCTCTGCTCTGCTTCTACTGTCACCAAGCTTGTGCTGCGGGATCTGCTCAGACAGGTCCATGACTGGAGAGCTCAGAAAGAAAAAGTAGCATCTTTTACTAGACCAACTGACATTGTTCAGAAAGGGACACAAGCTTTTGGGTACACTAGTGCTTCTCACCACTCACAAGCAACTTTTTCTTTAGCTTCAATGCTGGCCTCATAAAAGATTTTGCATCTTCCTGTGCACTGTGAAGGTAAGGGATGCTGAGTGGTGCTGGCCCCTCCACCATGTCAGATGTCCTGGCCTCGGGGCAGCACCATACTAGAGAGCCTGGCATCATCCCTGTGGTGGCATGCAGGTGTAGTGCCAGCACCTGGCACTCCCCTGAGGTATGTGTCACTGCCCCCATGTGCTCTGCCACCCCTCACTCTTCCTTGTGCTCATTGCAGTCTGGCCCCTTGCAGCTTTTGGGGATTCCAGAGGACGTGTTTGAGTCCAAGGGCGCAGGAGCTGTGGCAAGAGTGACACCTGACATCTTGACTCCTTGGCCAGCCGGGTGAGCTGTGCTTCAGAGCTGTGCTTCTGCAACGCTGGTGCAGAGCTTGGGCTTCCCCCACATCTCCATGGCCAAAGACAGGTTGACTCCCAATCTCCCCTGAGCCCAGGGCCATGCAGCCCCGCCCAGGTGGCATCTACATGTCCTGGCAGGGGAAAATGAGGAATTTGCCTGTCTCCTCCTCCCTGGGGAGCCCACACTAAGTGCACGGAGAGGGTAATTGCCCACAACCCCGAGGGACAGGCAGTGAGAGTGCCCTGAGCTTTCCAGGATGTTTCAGCCTCTGGCTCCGGTTCCTGCAGGATGTGGTGTTAGCTAAGTACATCTGCGATCTCGGCACTCAGCGAGCTTCCCGCTCGGGGCAGTCCCGCCCCGGCACTGCTGCGCATCACTGTCCGCACAGCCCGGCCGCCCGCTCCTCAAACCTCGGCTGCACCTCGGACTCAGCGGGGACAGGCAGAGCCGGCCGGCAGCATGTGGCTGGAGGAAGCTCAGAGGCCTCCCCCACGCACCTGGGGTTCTCCCTGGCCCTCTGCAGCCCCTCCTGTGGTGGACTCTTCTGATAGGCACCCAGCACGCAATGCCCCTGCCCCACGGCAGCCCCCGTGCAGCCTGGAAGAGTTTGCCAGCCGTACCACCCTCCATGGCATCCATCACATCTTCCGGCACCGGCGCTACACCGTCCGCAATTTACTGTGGCTGCTAGCCTTCCTGGGCTCACTGGCCCTCCTTATTCATGCCTATGCCAAGTGTGTGGGCTTGTACTTCCAGTACCCCCACAGCACCCAGCTGGAGGAGGAGACGGAGCACAACAAGATCTTCCCTGCCATTACCATCTGCAACCTCAACCCTGCCCGCCTCTCACAGCTCTCCAGCCACGATCTGTACTGGGCAGGGGAGATGCTGGGGCTCCTGGATAGTGCTGGCCGGCCCCTGGTGCCAGAAAGCCCCGAGAGGAGCAGGTTGGAGGCTCTGCTGGGGACACTGGCCATGAGTGAGGAGGAGAAGAGCCGTTCCTTCCACCTGGAGGAGTTTTATGAGCGTGCGGGCCACCAGCTGGACCTGGGTGAGATGCTTGTCTGCTGCACATTCGCCAAGGAGGACTGCAACAGCAGCGACTTCCAGACAGTGAGTGGCCAGTGGTGGGACATTCCAAGGGGCAGGGAGGGCTAGGCATGGCCCCTGGGCTGGTACCCACAGCCTAGTGCACTGCTATGGTGCTGATAAGGAGATCCTAGCCCCCAGTGACCAGGGGTCAGCGAAGAGGAAAAATGTCAGGCATCAGTTTTGGTGGGTTATACGGCTTTGGGTTTGTTAGGGCTGGAGCAGAGCCCCATGCAGAGCTGGGGTGCACTGGGCTGAGCTGGGGGGCCTTGTGCTGTGCTTGTGCTGTGAAGCTGGGCTGAGAGGCACAGAGAAAGGATAGGCTGGGGGCCCAGCCTTGGGATTTGCTCAGACTGGATCAGCCCCAGCAGAGGAGGCTGTGACCTGCAGCATTGCACCATCTTGCCTGGGAAGCCTGGCTCCTTACCTCCACCACAGGCTCTGGGGGAAAGCCAGTCTCCTGAGGGCTTGCAGAGGGAGGGAAGGTAAATCTGGGCCTGGAGGGTTTTAAAAGGGAGCAAACATATCCCCTCCTACCAGAGCAGGTACCAGGAGATGGGTTGAATCCAGGCAGTAGTGTAAGTGAGCAGAGGAAGGCACAATCCTGCCCTCCTCATCAGCATGAAGACGTGCCTGGGACATGAGCACAGGGAGGTGGCTGAGCCCCTGGTGTTATCAGAGCCAGAAGAAGTAAAAAGCTCACAGAAGTCCCATTGATGGACACCACACAAGTGCTCTCGGCACAGAAGCTTGGCACAGGTTTGTGGGATCTCTGTTGGGCCAAGGGCGAGGGAGAGCTACAGCCCTGGCCTAGGGCTCTGAGCCCTCCTGGGCTGGGGAGAGCTGACACACAGGGGGAGTAGCAGGCAGGACTGTGCAAGGCCAGCACCCCACACCAAGAGTCCTGCCAGCCCTGCTATCCTGCTGCCTGGTGAGCAGCCCTGGGGACTGCAGCCTCCCTGGGCAGTGCATGAGTGCCCACTGCCACTGGCTCTCCCAGCTGGCAGCTGCTCCAGCTTGGCATATGCAGAGCTGTGAGTTGGGAGGGTCTCTAATCTAGCATGACGCCTCTGCTCATCACCCTAATGAGAACAAAGTGGGGCTGTCACACTGGGCCTTTCCACCAGGTGTCAGGCAGCGAGTGGGGGCACAGCCGTGTGCCAGGAGGGCAGTGCTGCCGAGGGGAGACCTGCAGCTGCCTGTCCACCAGCCCTTGCAGGGCCATGGCTGCTCTCACAGTCAGGCTCCTGCCACTGTTCCACTCTCCATAGCCTTCCCACTGACTGCAGAGACTCCAGTGCCTAGCCAGGTGTGGCAGGGTCACTACAGTGCATCAGCTGGGTTTGGGTGGGATACTGGCACGGCAGGGCAATGCCCAAGTGGGAGCCATCCCCTCCCCTCTTTCCTTTTTGCTCCTGAGTCAACAGTGGAGGATTACTGGGCTGTAAACAAGGGGATCAATGGTGCTGATGGGAACATTTCCTAGTAATAGCTCCGGCCTGTAAAACACAGTGCAGGGGGAGGAAGGGGAGGCTCTGCTCTCACAGCAGTTAACCCTTCCCACACATGCTCTGGTTTCTTGGTGCCTCGGCTTGGACTCACTGTGGCTGGGGTGGATGATGCTGTGCCTTGACTTGGGCAGGCACTCTGAGCCTCTGGGCACACATCAAGGTAAGTGCCTGTCAGAGGTGTGATGCCAAGCTGGCAATACTGGAGGAGGCATCCTGGCCTCTTATGACTGTAGGGTGGCTGGCCCCTGCTGCTTGGAGATGGCTGTGAAGAGGCAAGTGTCATCCCAAGAAAATGCATCCAGCACTGCTGGGAAATGTTAAAGCCATTGTAGAAGGATGCCCAGATGTGGTCTGTGCATCGGAGAGCAGGGCTGCTACAGGCAAGTGGAGAGGTGCTAACAGCTGCTGTAGCATCCCCTGGCTCCTTAGAAGAGCAAAGAGTGCCATCAGCCCTTCTTGGCAGCCCAGACTGCAGGGCTTTGGGCAGGTGAATAGGTTTCTTTCTGCTGGTTGCAGGGAAGGATGCCCAGGTAAAAGGTTTCTTTTGACACCTGCGAGCATCTGCCTGAGCACCTCTACTGCGGATCTCAGCTCTGCCTGCTCTTCTCACTACCACCCCTCTAGGAGCAATAGTACCCCAAACAGCTCCAGGCTCAGGCACCGGCCTAATCTCAGTTCATTGCCCTTCCCATGCCACAGCTTCCCACCTCACTGCCAGCCACCCAGCTCCCTGCTTCCTTGCACAGGCAGCCCTGAACACGCTGAGCCCCTTTCACACACAACTGCTGTGCCATTGCCCCAGCATCCATGCTTGTGTGTGCCCAGAAGGTGCCCCTGCCTTGACAGGACTCCCCATCACTGGTGCTGCCCTAGGACACCTTCCTGCTGTCACACAGCCACACTGCTGCATGCGTCATGCTGTCTCTGCAGCCTGAGCAGGACGGCAGGTGATGAGTGCCTGGCACTCGAGTGGATGCCTGCATCCCTCTGTGGACACACAGGCTGGTCATGGTGCCCTCCACCTGCCCTGCTTGGGGCTGGCAGGTAAATGTCAGCCTATTTTTATCTGCTCCCCCATAAGGCGGCTGTTCCTTCCATTCGGATGAGCAGATGTGCCTCCATTTTCCATCCCACTGGGGAGCAGGGTTAATCTCCCTGATTTCACTTCCTCGCTTCCTAGAGCAGCCCTCCCTGGGCCCGGGCAGTGGGGGATCAGGGACTAATCCTCCCAGAATGAGTCAGGCTGCGGTGGACTCTCATTGTCACAGCACGGTGGCTCCCAAGGGCATCACCTGCTGGTGGTGAAGGCCAGCTCCCCACTCCAGGATGGTGGGGGCTCCTTCCCGTGGCTCAGCCAGGCTGTGTGGGGCCAACCTGGCTGCAAAAGGTGGAGAAGGCACTGGTGTGGGACAGATACATGCCATGGGGTTTGCACAGTGCTAGTTTGTTGTGGGGCTGGGGACACAAGACCTAGAGGAAAAATCAGGCAGCACTGAACAGCATCAGTGCAACGTGTAGTCAGCAGCACAGGTAGTGGAGCTGCAGCTGAAACACTCCTGGTGGGCACTGTCTGTGAATTATACCTGTTTGCAGTGGTTTTCCCGGCCAGCACAGTGCAAGGCACCACCAAGGGGCTGGCGTGGCAGCCACAGCCACTCACTGAGTGATGGTGTGTGTAATAGCAGGGCTGGCAGGTAATAGCAGCCTTGGAGTCCATCAATAACTCCACTCCCTGATGGATGCCACCCTCCCCTCTCCTGGCACAGCCAACAATTAGTTACAGCAGTGCTTGCCACACTCTCCTCTGCACTGGCAAGGTAATACTGGGGTGTTTATCTGGACCAGGGGGCAGCTGTGCAGGTCATCCAGGTACCCTCAACTTCACTCCCACCTTCATGCATCACACCAGAGCAGATTGTTTAATATTCTATTAATAGTTTTACCCCCTTAAATTATTGATGAAAATTTACAGCCAGAGCTGCCAGCTTCAGGAATCAATCTGGCATCCTGTGTAGTGGATTGGGGGCAGAGGGGAGGTGGAAGAGACAGCCAGCCAGGCAGGGGGCATGGCGTGGGGCGGGGTGTGGGGGCAGCACAGTGTGGGGCTGCCTGGGAACCCTGCTCACCTCCTGACTCTGCTAAACTGTCTCAGGATGATATTCTCAGTGCTTCTCCTCTGTGAACAGCCCAAGCCCTTCCTTCCCAGCTGGCAGGTGCCAGCAGGCCCTGGGCAGCCGGCGGGGACAGCACCGCTATCTCTGCCACCCAGCCACTGCCTGCCCGCCCGCACCAGCTGCCTGTGGGAGCATCTGTGCCCCAGCCCACCTCCGTGAATTATTTAAAGCTGCTCTGGGTGCTGCAGGAGGATGATAACATCAGAACTGGGGAAGAATGGGAAGCTAGGGACATTGGACAACTGGTGGGAAGCAGCTCCTGCCCATGCTCAGAATCTGTGGCACCCCTGGAAGGGTCCCTCTGCAGCCAGTGTGGCTTTGGGGACAGGACTCACCCCTCAAGAGCAGCTGGCACGGGACTGTGAGCCTGGAGCTGGAGAGGAGATATGACCAACACAGGAGAGGAGTGTGTTACCCCTCCCACAACACCCGGGATTGTCCCCAGGGGTGCAGACAGGGATGCAGGGCAGGCAGAGGTGTCAGGGCCAGCCAAGGTGCCCCAGTGTGCGGGCGGTGAGGGTGGAGGGGCGCAGGTGGGTGCCCCCCGGCCCTCTCGAGGCTGATTACGGATCCGCCTGGCAGGGGATGCGGAACCTGCCGAAATAGCGGATTTAATTATCTCCGTGGAGCAGCGGGAAACCAGCGAGCAGGGAGGGGGTGACGGGTACACGGTGCTGGGGCGTCGCAGGAGGGGGGCACTGAGGGCTTGATCTAGCAAGGCCGTGCCCCACACAGTCTCCAGCCCCACAGCAGTCCCATGCCAAGAGCCCCCTTCCCGCTCCTCCAGTAGGAAAGATGCAGCCCCATGCTGCAGAGCAGCCCCCTCTGTCAGGGTCCCCA
>VZTT01267817.1:0-10224 GCA_013400855.1 Buphagus erythrorhynchus | reverse complement strand
TGTGCCGGTGAGAAGGCTGTGCCTCTCAGAAGGCTGCGGCTCCTCCCCTGCCCGGGGCTGACCTTCGGGACAGCCCAGGCAGCCCTGCAGGGTGTCCGGTGCAGCACTCGGAAAAAGGAAGGAGTGGGGTCCCGAGAAGGTCGGAGTGTAGCCCTGAACAGCAGGAGAGGGGCTGGATGTCCCCCTGAGCCCATTGGTCCCTTGCCAGACCCCGGGCTGCCCTCTCAGGCACAGTAGCTGCGTGTGCGGCTGGCAGCCAGGGGAGCCTAGCGCAGGCAGCTGGCCCTGCGTGTGTGTCCTGCTGGGCTTTGGCTGGTGCAGGGACACGGCGATAGCTGCACTGCTCTGCAAAATCCCACACCGACCTGCCCTGTCTCTGTCTCCAGCATCCATCAGCTGAGGAACAAGGTATCAGAGGAACATGAGGTCATCAAGAAGAAGGAGCTGGAGACTGGCCCCAAGGCATCCTATGGCTATGGGGGCAAATTTGGAACAGAGCAAGACCGAATGGATAAGGTAACAGCTGTGGAAGGCTTCCTTGAGCCTCAGTGGAAAAGTGCTTTCCTCGAAAAGGAAGGGGTGCCCCTGTTTTCTGGCCTGACCCTGAAGGGAAAGAATGGAGAGTTTGCATAGCTGCACAGACTCACACATGTCCAGCTAGCCCATAATCTGTCTCTAGGATCTGTTAATTCATTTCAGTATAACTCATCTCTACAACTTCTTTGCAATGCTCCCTTTAGCTGTGAAGGACTTTCTGTGGCTGTTCAAGCCTGCTGCATAACAATTAAATCTGGTGCGTCCTTACTTGTGCTTGAAGAACTAATGTATAGTAACTCCCTCCTCATATTCTGCATTACAGACCTCATATCTCCCCGAGATAAAGCTCTAGACATCAGATCTGGTCTGTGTTTACTGATAATCATTATCATGCTTCTTCGTGCACCTTTCAACATTTAATGCTTCTTTCTCAGAAGTGAGATGATTAGATTGCAGTAGGGTTCCATAGGTGTGGTCACTGCGGGATTGAACAGTACCAGGATGACAAGATGAGAAACACTGTCCCCCAAAATTTCCTGCTCTCCCTGCCAGAGCTGTTGCAGTCAGGAACTGCACACTGTTCCTCAGGAGAAGGGGCCAAAGCTGAACACTTGCAGCATCCTGGTGAAACCAGATAAAGGCCAAGAAGTTGCTCAACAAAAACACCCTCACTGTGATCCAGCAGAGTCTGAGCACAGCTGTTTCATTTTGGCATAGAGTGTATGTGGTTCCTGGCCACAGCAGCACCTCCAGCAGGGAGAGCAGGATCCTGGCCTGGCACGTGGCCAGGTTTGCTGGCCCTCACTGTCAGATACAGGAACAGGGAATGGGTGCCAGACCTCTGCCTGGAGTTCTCAGCTCTGTGTGCCTATCTGCACTTTTCTCTTGTCTCCCCTCTGATTATCCACCGTGCAACTGCAGCAGCACTTGAGATCAGCTGGCATTGGGCATCTCACACTTTGCTTGATGAGCTGGCAGTGGGGGGGTGGTTGTGAGATGCCAGCCCTTGGGGCTCCTCCCGGGCCTCAGAGCAGAGCTGCTGCTGGCAAGGGCCACATGGAGAGCATGGGCACCATCAGCACAGTCAGCTTGGACCTGTCACCCTGCGGCTGTGAGCGTGTTAGCAGCACGTGGAGGCAGCTGTGGTGCCTCTGCCTGTCCACCGTGGATGCTCATGTCACGCTGTCTCCCCTGTCAGTGCGCAGTAGGACACGAATACGTTGCTCATGTTGAGAAGCACTCCTCCCAGACGGATGCAGCCCAGGGCTTCGGCGGCAAGTTTGGAGTCCAGCGGGACCGAGCTGACAAGGTGTGTTGGACAGTGCAGCTGAAATCCATTCCTGTGGCCTGTGCTGCCCATGAGCACTGCTGCATGCCAGACTGTGGCTCAGTGTTCAAAGCTCGGGGCGTGCAGGGAGTGCTGTGGTCTCCCTGAAGCACAACTCACCTGTGACACAGTGAGGGTAACTGGCGTGCCTTGCTCTGGTGGGTCTGTCCCATCCAGGCACAGCACTGTTTGTACAGGGGCTGTGGTGTTTGTCCCTGCATGCTGCAGCACAAGAGAGGGAGCTAGTAATAGCCTCGTGCCAGGGGACGGAGGCTGAGACCCATCTTGGCCCTCGGGATGATTGACAGTCCTTCCCTTCTTGTTCCAGTCAGCAGTGGGCTTTGAATACAAGGTTGAGGTGGAGAAACACTCATCCCAGAAAGGCAAGTCCATGGGCACATGTGGCCCCTTGACCCTTTGCCAGCTTCTCTTCTGCTCCCAGTATCCTGTGCTGATGGCTGTGGCACAGTCTCCTGTCTCTTGTTTCAGATTCCTGTTCCCAGCCCATCACCCTTGTGGCCCCATCTACTGCTCTCCTGTCACCATCCTCATACTGTACGTCCTGCTTGTCTCTGTGCTTTGCTTTGGTGGAAACCCCATCCTGGCTGAGCAGAGCAGACACCCCGACCCTGCCATGGATGGCTGGTGCTCCCTTTCCTCTCAGAGCCCTTCGTAGAACTGCTCCAGAGGAAGCCTGAGCACTGTAGCACTTGAGAAGGAATTACTGGAAAAGCAGCCCTGTAAGGAAAAGGCACAGCAATGGATGTGAAAGCAAAACCCTACCAAAAAAACCCTTCTGCAGACTTCTGCAGGTAATTCAACAAACAGAATAAAAACTAAGGGTATTTTAAAATCCTGCACTCAAGAGAAGATGAGAGGGCATGATCTATTGCTGTTTCAGGTAAATGTGAGGAATACTGCACCTTTACCAAGTAAAGAACTGAATCAGGTTCATTTAAAAGGAAACTATAAAAGAAGATTATTTGAGGCATTCTTTGGGTTGATCTTAAAATAATGAATGACATGAAGTTGTGCTCCTTTAACATATTCTTGTAGACATAGGAATTCATTAGGCTGTGTGATAAATGCTCAAGAAATAGAAATGTCAGAAATAGAGTGTTTGGATTGCTTTTCATAAAAATGTGTCCATACTGGAAGCTCCAGCAGCAAAATAACAGTCATAAAATCTGTGTTTACTGAAAACAACTCTCTTAAAGATCCATTTCATAACAGCCCCTTAGGTAGATAATCGTTTAGTCACAATAAGTTTAAGAAATTTTAGGACTTACAGATTAAGTGACTGAGCTTCTATCAAACAGAGATCCATTCCAGAATACAAAAATGTTCTTACACATATTTCTCTAGATCACAGCCTCCATGGATTGGTACAGCTGAAGTTGTCAGAGAAGCCTCAACTCAGTCCCGTGAAATGCAGACCTGTGAGAATAGCATCAGGGAACAAGGAGAGGTGACTCCCATTTACTCCTGAAGGGCAGGATTTAGAGACTGAGCAGGCAGGTGTCTGAAAGGAGGAGTCTCTACAGCCAGGCGTCAGGATGGAGGCTGAAATGTCTCAGGAGTCAGCCAGTAATAACCAGGTGGTCCTCAGAAACAGCTGAACATGGTTGAAGTCATTAATGGATCACTGGTTTGGAGCTGGAAAAAGGAGAGGCACAAGGAAACTGCTGTGCTCTCACCCCGTGGCCAGTGTGCCAGGGAGAAGAGTGGGAGCAAGGCTGCAGAAACAGGGGTTCAGCCTTGAGTCCCCAGAGTCAGGTGTGTCCCTGTGGAAGCTGAGATTCTCCTATAGCAAACGTAAGCCCTTTTGCCATTCCTGTGCTCCCAAGGCTCAGTGTTTTACTCATAGCCCTTTCCCGAGGCTGGCAGACCATAGGCTGAAATCCTGGCTCTGGGGGTGGGTGAGGGACTGATGCCCTGGCTGGCAGTGCCCAAGTCTTGCTTGGCTTTGCCTTCGTGGGTGACAGAGCTCCCACTGTCCTTGGCACCTCTGTTTTCTTCTTTCCTTCTGGCCTGTGTCTCCTGGTGCCCTGACCCCCATTTGCCTTGTGCCCACATCCCCGTGGGCTTCTCACCGGGGGTGCTCCCTGCCATCCACTCTGTCCCCTCCAGCCCTCCACTTTCTATGGTGTTTTCCATCATCTCCCTGGGGGCCCTTCCCAGTGCTGCTCCCTATCCTCTCCTCACCTGCCCTGTGCTGAGGGCAGCATTTGACTCCGTACACTACCTCAGATTACTCCAAGGGCTTTGGTGGACGTTACGGAGTGGAGAGGGATAAGGTGGACAAAGCAGCTGTGGGATTTGACTACAAAAGCCAGGCAGAGAAGCATGGCTCTCAGAAAGGTGAGCCACAGCAGCCAGGTGGGCTGGGGAAGCTGGGTGAATGGAGGAAACTGAGGGAGCTGGGTGAGCTGGAGGGGCTGGGAGAACCAGCTGAGGGGGAGAGCAGGCAGTGGCAGGGCTGGAGCTGTAGACTGTGCCCACTGGGACTATGGGGCACTGTTCAGGGTATTTGCAATCTGCTGCAGAAATGGTGGAAGAACTACAGGGAGCTGTTGGGAATGGGCCAGCTGAGGAAAGCCATTGCACAGTGCATGGCTGCTGAAAGGAGTTCAGGCTAAAGGAAGAGAAGCAGAAGAGTTCTGTGGGCATATGGAGATCTCTTGGGCAGCATATCACCAGAGGAAGGGTGAAGGGGAAGCCCAGGCAGGTGCCAATAGCAGGTGACACATCCCAGGGAGGAGGGAGGGCTGTTGCTGCAGCACTGGTGGGGAAATCTGGCCTTGTTCCATGTCTTTCTCGAAGTCCTGGGCATGGAAAACCAGTGAGAACCGCCTGACCTCACACTGCTGTCACTTGCCTCCTTCCTTGTGTGTTCTCTTCCATGCCCTGATCTGGATCCCTGTGGCTGAAGACTATTCTGTGGGCTTTGGTGGGAAGTTTGGGGTCCAGATGGATCATCAGGACAAGAATGCTCTTGGCTGGGACCATCAGGAAGAAGTGCAACCCCACGCATCCCAAAGAGGTCGGGCAATGCTGCCAGAGGTGGCAGCAGTTTCTTTGGAGCACGCACAGACCTCTGTCTGGAGCTTGTGGGTCATAAAGAGATCCAGCTGCTGAAAACAGAGTGTGTCCAGCACGTTGCAGAGCAGCTGAGACACACTGAACCCCCAAGCACAAGAGCAGAGTAGGTGGGAGCTTGTATCAGTGGTGGGCATGGAATGTGAGTCCCTCAGTCAGGACTCCCAGACTCTGCCGTGCTTCCTCTGTGAGGGGCGTTCCTGACCGTAAGCTCATTGTAGGGGTGAGCCCAGAGGAATGAGGCAGAGCAGATCCCAGGAATGCCCCTGTACAGCATGTCTGGCCTCACTGAACAGGGCCAGCTCCACTCAGGTGGGGTGACTGGCCTCACCCTGGTGCCTTGGGCTCGGGTTTGGCAGCTACAGCCCTGCACACCTGTGCCTTCAGCTGAAAGGAGGGAGGGATTAGTCCTAAAAGCTACTGTCCAGAACACTTAGCTTTATCTGTATCTCATCACATGGGGAACTAACTAGAGATAACACATGCAAATTAATTTCACTGGTCACAGCATACTGAAGTGAGAGGTGTACACAAAATACAAAATAGTATAAAATAACATTTTTTCCATACAGACTATGCCAAAGGGTTTGGAGGCCGTTATGGGGTCCAGAAGGATAGAGTGGATAAGGTAAGATATCTGCAGCCTGCAACTGCTTCCTCCTAATCACTGCTTTTTGCCTGGCTGAAAGAGAAGAGTGGAGGTGAGAGATCCCAGTGCACAGCTGTGGCAAGAAGGAGCTGGCTGAGTGTAAAATACCAGAAGGTGCAGAGGGATGCAGCCTGGGGAACTGTTACGCAGGGAATTCCTCGTGGCACTCTGTCACTCCTCACTTCTCTGCTGTTTGTTACCTTCTGCAGGTTTTTCACTCCTGTCAAGGCGTGCCTCTTGATTTGTTCAGGTCCTAAATCTTTCTGCACACCTTGACAAACTCCAGCAGGGATGGGATTGGCATAGATCAATCTGCTGTGCATGAGAAGAGCTCACCAAGTTGCTGGTTCAGGTTTTCTGTTTGGACTGACACCAGGCAAAGCCTCATTTACAGTCACATCTCAGACTGAGAGGGATTGGCTGGGATCAATTCTGTGCTTGGCAGGCTGCCCTGAGGGCTTGGTCTGCAGAGGGGGTTCCTGCCAGTGGGTGGTGATCTGCATGGATGTGGATAGCCTAAAAGATGTGAATCCTGGGGCTTTGGAGTGTTTGGAAGAGGCAGTGAGGGTGCCTTCCCTGAAACCTCCTTCCCCTGCTGGGGGCACAGTGCTGTGCCAGGTACAGCACCAACCGAGAGCTCGAGGAAGCAGGGGAGGATACAAACACACTGAAACAGCCCACATGGTCCTGTCCATGCTGCATGTATAGGCTGGGCCAGCAGCAGACAGGCAATGTTGTCCTGCCCTCAGAAGAGATCAGTGCTGTCTATGAATTTAACAATAGCAAATGGAGGGGCACCGACACAAGGCACATCTTGTATGTGGTAAAAAACAACATGCAAAAGCAGATGAGGACTTGGTAAAAGGGCTGCGGGTCCTTTGGAAAGCAGGATGCAGAGAGGAGATAAGCAGTTCTTGTTTGGTGCAAAGTGAAGCTGAATTTGTGCATTTTGAGATTACCGAAACATAAACAAACATGGTTAAAAAATAAGGATTGGAAACGAATGGTAACTAGGTAGTAACAAGGGCAAGTAACTAAGTTTCAGATTGCCTGGTCCTCAGGAGTGGAGAAATGCTGAATTCACTGCACCGGAGCAGAGCATAACAGACCTGCAGGCAGCCTGAACGCCCCTTTGGTAAAATTCTGGACGCTCAGTATCAGACTAAGGCTCACACAAAATACAAATGCTGTCATACACACCGCATGTCCAGGCCTCTGCTGTGACCTGTGGACCCCTGGTTCTTAGTCTGCAGGTTGGTTTGCCTGCTCAGGTGCTTTCTGCAGGGAGGGCGGAGCTGCTCTCGTGGCTCCATGGCTGCAGTCGCCACCAGCCCATTGTGACACCTGCAGGCAGCACATGGTGTAAAGTGTCAGGCTGAAAGTGGGTCCTACCTGCTCGTTCCTTTTGCATGAAGTGGTTTTCTCACGCAAGCAGATAAACCCTTAAGCCTTTTCTATCTCACTTTGGTTTTCCTGCACCACCGATACTGTTCCCAGTCCAGCCTCTCTCAGTACCTCCTAGAACCAGCAATGCCACAGGTGTTCACGCACAGGTGTGGGTGTCCAGCCTGTGCTAACTGCATGCCCAGGGCAGTGAGGCAGCTGTGCATCCAGCAGGGAATGCCCTCATGCCACGGGGAGTGCAGGGATGGATGTGTAGTGTCCCTGGGCCTGGGGAAGAGGCATCCTGCCAGGCATCCCCCCAGCTCCTTGCCATGGTACACGGAGTGCCCCCAGCCCTGCAGTCCTGTGCTGCTGCTCAGCCTCCCTCGCTGGGCTCCACAGAACCTTTGCAGCTCTCAGTGCCCCCTCTTGGGCAGGGACACCTGTGTCCTTGGCTGGGGGACAACAGGCACGTCCCCAGGACAGGGAGGGGTCAGAAGTGGGGACTGCAGCCAACAGCCTCCCCTGGGCCAGGGCAGGTGTGCAGATGAGGACAATCACACCTGGGAACAAAGCTTGCCATCACCAGTACCCAAAGCCAGCACTGGCAGTGCCCAACAAGCTGAACAATTCTTTCACGTCCTCTTGCAGAGTGCTGCTGGCTTTGATGAGATGGCAGCTCCCACCTCCTCCTATGAGAAAACAAGACCCCTGGAGGCAGGTGAGTACCAGCCCTAGGCTTAGGAAGCTGTGGGCCTCAGAGTCCCTCTGTGGAAGCATGCTGGCAGGTGTGTGCTGTGGTGGCAGGGGGGTTTAACCTGTGCTGGAGGGCAGGAGAAGGTGGCTGAACTGCAAATTTCTCTGGAAGAGGCACAGGTCTGGGCTTCTCCTGGATGCTTGGGGTGGTGGAAGGAAGACGTGGGGCTGAGTCAATCAGCTGTCTCCTCACAGGAGCTTCCAGTGGCACCAGCAGCCTGCGGTCACGGTTTGAGCAGATGGCCAGGTCGGCAGAGAAGGAGCAGGCGAGTCAGCAGCCCCGGGAGCACTGGGTGCCTCGGCAGCAGGTGAGCCAGGGCTGTCTTGCCGTGTCCTCCCAGGCTCATGACACAGACTTTTCCTCAGAGCTTTGCAGCTCCATGTCCTCCTATCTGGTCTCTTGAAGGTCACCTCCTGCCTAAACTGCTTCCCTGCCTCTGCCAGGAATAGCCACTGAGCTTCACTGTTGGCACTGGACTTTCCTTTTCAGCACACCAAACACTCATATAAGGACATATCTGCACCAACCATGGTGCCTGTGCTCTGGCCTCAGCTTTTTTTGCCTCTGGTGTCTGGCAAACAGTGTGGTTACTGCTATCCCAGCAGTCTGTATGTGGGATGCATCCCAGCAAACTGGAGATGGCAGCCAGCCCCTGTGTTTACCTGCCTTCCCACCTGGTGCTGTTCCTGCACTCAGAGGGGGTGTTAACAGTGAAGCTGTCCTCCCTGCCATGCTCCTTTTCAGGGCTGTCTTGACTGTTGTCACCAGCCTGAGAGTGCCCAGGCCCAGAGCAGATTTGTAGGTGGAGGAAAATGTTCTGAGTTGCTCTGTTGGGAATGTGAACAGCCATTGTTCAAAGGGTCTGAGTGGTCTGATGGCTTTTCTCCAGCAGGAAATCCCCCTGAGAGAGAAGGAGCACACTGGGGCAGCCCCTCCAGCCGTGCCAGCAAGAGTACCCAGGAGCACTGCTGGGGACCAGCCCACGCCACCAGAACAGGTGCCAAGGCAGCCTGGGGGAGCTGGGGAGGGGAGGAGGCAGAGGGAATTGCACCTGAGAGGGGTTGTGCTTGATGTGCAGCCCTACAGGAAGATGTGGAGCACAGGCACAGGGTGTGAGAGGCTTTGGAAGGGTAGGGGGGAGCACTGGGATGGGACGTGGCTGCACAGCACCTGATCTCATGGGACATGCTCTGGGAGTGGGTCAGTGGCACTACCATGGGCTGTAGTGAAGTATGAGCAGAGTTCAATCACGAGTCCTGAGGGTGTCCAGAGCAATCCCAGCTGCTGGTTCAGCACGGCCCGAGTAGCTCAGCTGTTTCCCTGGTGTGAAGGGGACTGTGCTCCATTTGTGCCCTGGCAGCAGGAAAGGAGCTGCCTTGTGTCAGGTGCTGGCAGTCAGGGAAGCGCTGCCTGTGGGGTGTGCTTTGCAGGTCACCTTCCTATCACTTTCCTACCTCATGGCAGGAGGCCAAAAGGGAGGATGAAGAAGTACCACCCACTTTGCCACCAAGGCCAGCAGATCTGGATGCAGAGCTGGGAAGGGTCCCCAGCCAGGACTCTGCAAGTTTGGATGTTGATGAAGACTATGAGGAGCTGCCAGAGCCCTCTGACTACTATGACATTAGCAGTGGAGGTGCTGAGTATGAGGAGCTGCCAGCCCCACTGGGAAAGCTGGATGCCACCTGTGACTTTGGAGGAGATGGAGGTGAAGACTATGAGGTGATCCTTCCTCAAGAGCCCAGGCAGAGCCAGCCCCACTTGGGTGAGTACTGATGGAAGAGCCCAGGTCTTGGGAAGCTTGTACCTGTCCACTAACCTCACTGGATGTATGGGACAAACTCCAGAGGGAATTTTTATCCTGAAGTGTACTGTGGTCAGGATAGCAGCTTCTGATGATGGAGATTTGGTTGTGTCCCACTCCCCTGCCCAGCTCTAAGGTGCAGATGAGCTGCATGGGATGCTGGAGTGGACAGGAGGAATCTGCTGGATCAGGGTGTGGGAAGGAGGCTGCCAGAGGCCCGGGAGAAGCTGGATGTGCACCAATGCTCTTGCTGCAGTTCCCTGGCACCGGCTGCCAGTGCTGCACTGGGACCTGGGGGTGCCTCTGGTTCAGCCCATTCCTCACATGGCTAGTGGAGTGTCCTGGTGTGAGGAGTGCAGGTTGCCTTTGTCCCAGCATAGGAGCAAACTGCACAGGCTGCTGGTGGTGCTTCCATCACAGCTTGGCTGGTACTGGAGATGGCAAGTGAAGAGGTTGGAGTTATTCCCAGCCTTTTTCTTGGGAGAGGGGCATGAAAGATCAGGACCCAACTGTCTCCTTGAAGAAGGGGAGGGAAGTCACACCTTGCTTTGGGCTGTGGTGCACCTCTCCTTGCTGACAGGGTTTGGATGTGCTTCCCCAGAGCTGGGCTGGAGGGTGGCACTGCCCGGGACTGTGTGGCTGCTTCAATCTGTCTGTCTGGTCTGTCTGTC
>VZTT01267816.1:0-10193 GCA_013400855.1 Buphagus erythrorhynchus | reverse complement strand
TGCAGGCTCAGGGATGGACTCCACCTTGTCCCTCTGAAGAGACTCTGCATGCTCTCAGCAGCCAGAAGGGGATTCTGCTGCCAGCTTCTCCACAAGCTGCCTCGCAGCAGGACTTGCTCAGTGGCAGCCTGGGAGGGGATCCATTCCTGCAGTTGTGTTGCTGCCGTGCCCACCACCTGCCCATGGACAAACCAGTGTGTGCGCACCATCTGCTCTGAGCTCTTTGGCCTGCACCGTCTGAACTCACCTGAGCTCCTGGCAGACTCTTGGCTTGTTTTCCCAAGTGCTCTCTGCGTTTCCTCTCTCAGAGCCCTGAAAAGATGTGAACTTTGGAATGGAGTCCCTGAGCACACTGCAGACTCGGTGCATGTGTGAGACTGTTGCTGAGTAACAGGAGGACTGGTTCATTGCTGCCAGCAGCCCTTCTGTCTGGCTGCAGGGCACCAGCCTTGCCTGGGCCCTTCACCATGTTCCTCCTGCTCCCCTTTGACAGCTTAGTGGTTAATCTCTTGGGGATTTCCATAACAGTCCTCTTCACTCTGCTTCTGGTTTTCATCATTGTGCCAGCAATTTTTGGAGTCTCCTTTGGCATCCGCAAGGTTTACATGAAAACTTTATTAAAGATTTTTCAGGTAAGTTATATTTTCAGAATATTCTGTATGTTGGTAGAGGTTTGTCCAAACATGGTCATGATAGGAGGAGAGGCTTTCACCTCAGGAGGGCATTGTGGGTGACAGGAGCGGAAGGCTGGGCTGTGGATGTTGAGCTGCTGCCAGTTGACCTCTTTGGCTCATCTCAGCTAAATGCAGTTTACAAGACCTTTGTCTGTGGGCTGTTTTTCCCTGTAATTAATCTAGTAAGTTTTCAAGTAAAGCAGTAGTCTAGCAGGACTCGGCAGGAGTGCAGCAGGATCTGAGGGGTAGCTTGGAGGGGTTCATGTTCCAGGCAAGGCAGAGTGCTGCTGCTGCTTGGTGTCAGGTGTGATGGGGAGGGACCAGGCTGCAGCCAGCAGGTTGCTGCTCTCCAGGTCACATTTGGGCAAAGTAAGAGCAGAGGAGGTAAGGCAGGACTTTTGTGCTGCAAGCCCTGAGTGGTCTGTGGCCAGAACCCAGAGGTCTCAACATGCTTCTGTCCTGGAGTGTCACCTACTGAGCCATGTCTGGACCTGCTGCCTTGGAGGACAACCAGCAGCCCTTGCCCTTGCCGACCCTCTTGGCACAGAGAGGCCAAGTGGAATTATCCAGCTTGTTGTCATGCTGTTCCCTTGCCTTTGGTGGACTAATTTTATGGGCTGTCTGTGAGCCAACACCTCTTGAAGCAAGTTTCTGACCAGACCAGAATTTTTTATCTACTAAGAGTAGTTGGTAAAGCCTATACCACCCTACCCTGGCAGCCCAGGTGAAAGACAAAGTGTTTTCTAGGGAGGGTTTAGGCTCTTAAATATGGAGTTCATGCTGCTAAAGGATGTATGGTATAGCTACTGCTGTTGGAACAGGGCTGATTGTACACAGAGTATCCCTGTGCTGGCTGTCTTGGAAAGACAGCCCTGGAGCTCAGAGTGTTCAGCTCTTTAAACTCTTGAGTCCTCCCAAAAGCCTGATGTATCAATGGGAAGACCCTGGGCTTTGTGAGGGGCTTCATTAACACAGATATCCAAAGACCTGACTACAAATTTACTGACTGAAATGGGCAGAAAAATTTTTTTAAATTGAACTTTTCACAATGTGTTCTTTTTCTTTCCTTCAGTTCAGGAACATTTACTCTCAACACCTATATTGGTGTTTGAAACTATTTTTCTGAAAAGACTGGGAAGTCTATTTCAGCTTTTATTAAAGAATCTTGGTGGTGGGATAGAGGAGCACTCATGCACAACTGGTTACTGATTTGGTGGAAAATTCACTCATTAAGTCTGACCATTCAGAATTGTATTTTGGAGGGCAATTATTTAGCATCCTTTAGCACACCTGTGTTGGTGGGGAGGGAGGGCACCTGCCTGGTGCCTCTCAGGTGGGAGGCTGGGTTTGCTGCTGCCGCAGTCAGGATGGAGATGTGCTGGGCTTGCAAGCACTGCCTTGTCCGTAGGCTGCTTAGCTCCTGCGAGGTCAGAGCTCCTTTCCTGGCTTCTGGGATGGCAGTATATAGGCAATCTTCTGCAATCGTGGAGCTCTAGCTGCTGGCAGAGGCAGCTGCAAGGTAAGCGGGACACTCCAGATACAATTAGCATTCCCTCATTGCTGCCTCCTGATCTGCTGCTGATATGAGCTGAGATGGGGATGCCAGAGTTCCCAGCAACTTCCTCTTTTCACAGATCAGCATATTGTACACAAGTCCTCCTCCTTCAGAAGCTTGTCCTTCCAGACCTATATGAATTGCAGGCTATGAAGGTTGTTTGGAGGGCAGGCAGGGAAACTGCACAGAAATTCAGCCTGTAGTTTGTGCTGGTGCCCTTGAAAATTACCTGAGAAAACAAGTAGTCCTGGCACAGGATTTTGGCAACCAGCTGTCTGAGGGTGCTTGCTGCTACTGTTTTGGGCAGATTGCTGAGCTGAGAAGCAGCAGCAGCCATTAGCTGAATCAGAGGGGAAAAGATCCCATCCCGTCATCAGCCTGATGTTTTCAGCAGCAACCTGAAAACAAAGACCCCACTTTGAATTTAGAAGAAACAAGGGTTGAAAAGTAGCACTGGTCCCCTGGCCAGCTTCCTACACTGTGGTGCAGGCACCCCAGAAGGATGCACAGCTCATCCAGAAGCTGTGCAGTGGTAACCATGTGCAAGGTACAGCAGAGCTGAGAGGTCATGGAAACTGCAGAAAATCTTGCTGTGCCGTCTCACCACTAAGCACTCTTCTTCCCTCTGGCATTCCCTGTTCCCCAGGCCAGTCTCTGCTTCCACCTCAGTTCAGTTGGGTTCATCACTCACTCTTTCAGTTCTGTATGGAAGCCTGCTACTTTAGCTCCATCTTCTCCCCTGAACTATGGTCCTTCCTGAAAGCTCTAAAATGGGCAGTAGTGTGGAGCTATAGGCCTTGCAAATCTTGGTTGTCCTGTCTGTCTTGCAGTGGGCAACACTGAGAATAGAGCGTGGTGCCAAGGAGAAGAACCATCCGTTGTACAAGCCCTATGTCAATGGTGAGAGCCTGCCCTGCATGGGTACATGGAGTTCAAAATTCTTTTGGGGAGGTGGGGTAAATGTGATGTCTCCAAGCAGCTAAGGTCTGCTGGGATGTCTTTTCCATGTAGGAGGGAGTTCTAGAGAGCTCTGTTTCACGAGGAAGGGCAGGGAAGCACCCCAGGAGTGCATCATTTCTAGGTAGTGGGGAGGACTGGTTTATGCCTGCCTGGACTAGAGAAAGGAAGGGACCCTGAGGAGGGTGGGTGAGGAAAGGCCTTGGCTTTTGTCTCTCTTTGAGTGGGCAAGTCACACTTTGCTCAGAGCTACCTACGGTGTGTTGCAGGTATCATTGCAAAGGAGCCAACGTCACTGGAGGAGGAGATCAAGGAGATCCGCCGGAGTGGCAGTGGCAAAGCCCTGGACACCCCTGAGTTTGAGCTCTCAGATATCTTCTATTTCTGCCGCAAAGGCATTGAGACCATCATGGATGATGAAGTGACCAAGAGGTTCTCAGCTGAAGAGCTGGAGTCCTGGAACCTGCTCAGCAGGACCAACTACAACTTCCAGTACATCAGCCTGCGCCTCACAGTGCTCTGGGGACTTGGTGTGCTCATCCGCTACTGCTTCCTTCTGCCCCTCAGGTGGGTGCTCGTGCAGGGACCTGCTTGCCAGGAAGGTGCTGGTGGCCTGGTTTTGCTAGCATGTGCTTTCTTTCTGCAGGATAGCCCTGGCGTTTACTGGCATCAGCTTGTTGGTGACTGGTACCACAGTGGTGGGATATTTGCCAAATGGAAGGTGAGTTCATCTTCAAGGGAGGAGCAGATGGGGAGCATTCCATGCAGTTTGAGACCTGATAATCCTGAAATTTCCCTACAAAGCTTTCTGTTCTACCACCTGCAGACACAGCAGGTGGTCCTGGCAGCTGTGGTCTCTCAGGTCCTGGCAGCTGTCATTTTCAACAAAGGGCCTAGATGTGAGCACTAAGCTGGTGGCAGAGTGCTCAGCCCTATCCTCTGAAAGGAGTAATAACAGAAAAGAGCGAAGGCCAAAATTTTATTCTCATGAGTTAAGAATCAGTGATCATAAGCTGATGGCAAAGCTCAGGACAATGCTGTGTTTCTGTAGCAGAGATGTAAAGGCTTGGCTGGATTCCACAGCCTGGGGCAGCTGGACTGAGTGGCAATGTTACAGGGGATACTGTAGGACTGGGGAGTGATGGTCTCTGTCCTGGGCTGCAGGTGTAAGGACTTCCTGAGCAAACACGTGCACCTGATGTGTTACCGGATCTGCGTGCGTGCCCTCACAGCCATCATCACCTACCACGACAGGTAAGGCCTGTCTGCTCCAGGCTGTCCCTGCCCAGGAGGTGCTTCAGGCCGGGCATTATGCAAGTCTCATGCTTCCTTCCTCTTTTTTCACCTCTACCTTTGTTTTTCGTCTAGAGAAAACAGACCCCGAAATGGAGGCATCTGTGTGGCTAATCACACCTCCCCTATTGATGTGATCATCCTGGCCAGTGATGGCTACTATGCAATGGTAAGGTACCAGCTCTGCCTGGCCACCTGCATGGAGGGAGCAGTAAGCTTGTTATGGGGCAGGAAGTAGGCAGCAGGAGTCCTTTGAGCATGTGGAACAACTTTTCCCTGCATGACATGGCAGGGCACTGTCAGACTCTGTTGTGCATGGTGTTTGTGCAAGCTCAGCCTGGAACTCAAAGCAGCAGGGCTCTGTGGGCACAGCTTTGCAAGGAGAGCTCTAGACTTCGCTGTTGCTGGAAGAGCAAAGCGCTTCCCCAGCTGGACCTCCTGCCACAGAAAAAGCACTTGGGCTTTGCTGTATCTGTCTGCCAAGTTAGCACCTGGGACTTTTGCTCTTAGCCTTTCCAGAGTAGGGGTAGGAAGATGAACCTCAGTTTGGCTGTGAAACTGGGCGCTGCCTTGACTTTCATGTGTGCCCTGGTCTTGTAACTTGTGTCTTCTTGCCCTGTTCAGGTGGGTCAGATCCATGGAGGGCTCATGGGTGTGATACAGAGAGCCATGGTGAAAGCTTGTCCCCATGTCTGGTTCGAACGCTCTGAGGTCAAAGATCGTCACCTCGTCGCCAGAAGGTGTGACAGTCGCTGGCTGCAGGGGTGGGTCTGAAGGCTGAGGGAAGTAGAGGGCTGCTCACCTCCCTTGGATGAGGGCACTGCATGGCATCATAAGTACTGGGAGATTGTGTCCCTGTTGTTGGTACCCTGATAGTCCCTGGTTACTTCAGGTTAAGGACTGTGTGCTGTGTGGATTGCTACTGGGAGCGTCTATCCCTTCTGCTAATTTTTGACACTCTTCTGTTTAGGCTCACAGAACATGTCCAGGACAAAAGCAAACTGCCCATTCTTATTTTTCCAGAAGGTGAGTGCAACAAGGGCAGAGAAGCACCAGGTGGAGAAGGCACCTTGGGATAGCACCACATCTCTGTTCCTTTCCTTCTTACACAGCCAAGGGCTTGAGACCCTCCACTGAGACGAAAGGGACATTGGTGTCTTTAGAGCTGAGTGAGCTCAGAATGCAGGAGTCACACGTGATGTCCCAGTGACCCATTCTGTGCACACAGAGAACAGGGCTTGGACTGAGTTAGGGGAGAGTTGTTGGGTTCCTGCGGCCCTGCCCTTAAGCTTGTAGCTTAGACTTCTGAACTGACTTGCAGAGGAAAATTAAGACTGTGCTTGCTCTTACAGGAACATGCATCAACAACACATCTGTGATGATGTTCAAAAAGGGGAGCTTTGAAATTGGAGCCACAGTTTACCCTGTAGCCATCAAGGTATGACAAGGCAACGTTCTTAGGGCACAAGTCTGTCTGTCCCTCTGTATCTCTGTCTTGGCAGCCCAGTCCAGCCTGGTTGGGAGACACAGGGAAGCTGAGGTCACTCCATGCAGTGCTCTGGGACAGCTGACCTGTAGCTCAGTTTGGGGTGGAAGTTGGAGCCTCAGAGAGGGTGCAGCCACTGCCTGACTCTTCTGCCTTTGTAGTATGACCCACAGTTTGGAGATGCCTTTTGGAATAGCAGCAAATATGGCATGGTGACCTACCTCCTCAGGATGATGACCAGCTGGGCCATCGTCTGCAGTGTCTGGTACTTGCCCCCAATGACCAGGCAGGTAAGGTGAACCCAGCCTATCTGACTGCTTTCCTGTTTGGCCCTTTGCTCCTGCTGACCAGTCTTATTTTACCACAGCCTGAAGAGGACGCAGTGCAGTTTGCCAATCGAGTGAAGTCAGCCATTGCCAGGCAGGGGGGCCTTGTGGATCTGCTCTGGTGAGTCCAAGCAGGCTTTTCTCTTCCTGGTGCCAGAATTCCTTGTTTGGGTCCTGGCATGTGCTTATGGGCTGTAGAGCTCCATTTGTTTCTTGCTTAGGATAGAGCAGGCCTCTGGAGGAATGTTCTTCTGTAGAAGGGACCAAAGTCTTTGCTTCTTCTGTATGCTGGGCATCAGGACTTCACTCTGTGATTGTAGCTTGCATTGGGATGCCCTGGGTTTGACTTGTTTCTACTCAGCAAGATGTGCTCAGCTTGGGAACTTGCTTTCCCAGGCACTGAGGTCTCAGAGCCCAGGAGGCAGGCAGGCAGTCTCCTCTAGTGGTACTAGAGTAGCTCATGTTTCTGGCAGAGTTGCTATTTAGAGCACAGTGCAGGGCCATGGGGGCAGCTCCAGGCAGAACCAGGTAAGAAAGTGATGCCCTTTGGGGACAGGTGGTCTGCAGTGTGCCCTGGCAGCATGTGGTACAGGGGCAGCTGCCAGCACTCACTGGAATTCTGACTTGCCCTGAACAGTCCCAGACGGAGAGGTGCCAGCCTGCAGCCTTTCTGACATTACTTTCTCCCCAGGGATGGAGGACTGAAAAGGGAGAAAGTGAAAGACGCCTTCAAGGAGGAGCAACAGAAACTCTACAGCAAAATGATTGTAGGCAGCCATGAAGACCGGAGCCGCTCCTGAGTCTGCTGCCTCCAGCACTGCCACTGGGGCTGGCCAAAGCCTCCAGTACCAACCAGGGCTTGTCTGGAGCAGCTCTGAATCTTTGGACTTGGACTACTCCAGAGCTGCTTGGACTCGCTCTTTCATCCTCTGGCTGTTGTTTCCCAGAGGCACTATTGCTGCCTGGAGTCTTTAGGCCTTTGGCAGCTCATGGCAAAGATGCCTTCTTGTTACTGTTACAGTGAAGCCCCTTGCAGGGGCAGTATTAAATGAAACTCTTATGGTGTGGTGTGCTTCCATCTGGTGTGTCCAGCCCCAGGGAAGGACTGGTGTGTTATGCACATGTGTCAGTCACAAGTCTCCCATAGCACAAAAGCTGGTGAGCTGTCCTGAAATTGGCTGCCTTGACAACCAAGGGAATCATCATAAGCCTGTGCCCCTTGCGTGTGAGGCATAAACCCCTTAGGAGCAGAATGTGGTCTCTCAGGCCATTTCCAGATCCACTTCAGGAGAAATCTTTTTCTTTTGCCGCCCTCCTGTCAGCTTGACCCAGACTGTTCTACAGTACCAGCCACTTTGCTGCTCCTGCTGCAGTAAAGATCATATTCCTTGGAAACCTCCTCTGTACTCTGGGGCTGTGGGGTACCAGGTGTCACTGCAGTGGCAGGTGGGGCTCCTGAGAAATCTGTATGTGCTATAGTGTCAGCCTAGGGTATGTAGGAGAGCCCAAGACTTAATGGTTAGGGCAGCAAATCCCTTTTCATATGTCTCCTAAGGGAAACAGTGGTATCTGACCTTGTCATGCACACACATGCATAGTATCAACTTGTTGCAAGAAAACTGAAATCTTGTGCTGGAGGTGGTGTCCCTTTCTGCTCTGCAAGTAAATTATTCAACAAAACAACTTGCATTTGAGCATTTGTCCCATGTACTGTCCCATTTTACTTACATTCCCACAAACTTGAGCACTTAAACTGGGTTCTCTACTCTTAAAAGAGCTGTTTCACTGCTACCTGCTGAAGCCTGCTTGCATTTTCTAGCACTCTGGAGAAGGCAGTTACCTAAGTGCCTCATTTGTACCTCAAGTACAAGTGTTTGTTGGGGAGGGCATCTGCTATGCCAGGTGAGGACAGCTGTTCTGTGTAAGTGGCCTTAAGTCTGAATTTTCCTGCGCTTTTTTTTTTTTAATTTGCCTGATGGAACTTTGCTGCTCTGGCTGCAAGCTCTGGGCCATTTGGATGAAGACCCCTGCGCTGTGCTGTGGTCTGGTGAGCTCTGGAGGGAGCCACAGTGAACCATGGGTTGCCGAGGCAGTGCCGTGCTCGCTGGGTACTGTGGGTGGCCCTTCCCCGTGTGCTGCAGCTGGGGAGACAACTGCTAGGGACATGGACATCACCGCTTGTTGATCCCTGCTGCCCAGGCAGGGTCTCCAGGCTCTCCTTCACTTCTCCCCATTCAGCAGCTGCTCCTTAGCCCTCTCAAGGGCTGTGCCCCCAGAGCTCTCCTCTCCAGGGGTGGTATGGACATTTTCTTCAGGCACTGCTGAAGGCCACAGGCCTCCCCCACCCTTGTTGCCACGTCCTCAGGAGCTTGGACCCAGCTGCAGGTGCCCATAAGTCTCCAGCCTGCAGCTGGGTGCCCTGTCCCTGACACCATGGTGATGTGCAGAACCCTCCTCAGCTCTGCAGGACTTTCAGCCATCCTGCTGTGCTTGGGGACCATCCCCAGCAGCATTCAGGACGCTCCACAGCAAGCAAGGAGCTGGCTGGACAGGTTAGGAGGCACACATCCATCTTTCCTTGGCTCTCCCACCCCATGCCCCCAGTCAATATGGCTCTCTCCGATGAGAAAGTTAATAAATTTAGCTCTAGATTAAAAGTATCGATCATTTCATTTGTACGCAATAAATAACCAGGGGGGGAGCACTGGGTGGCCCACGGGGTAGGGGCTGCTGGTTTTGGCTGCAGCAGCCGTGCACCCCACTGGGGCCAGAAGCCCTCATATGCATTCTGCCCGGATGCTAGCATTGATTTGCTATTAGTCTCCACGCACCACCCAGTAGCACATCATTCCCGGAGCTGCTATTAATGGCCTTTTGATAAATAATCACTTGTAAGTCAATAAATTTTTATTAAACAGTGTGGCGCTTTGATTTATGAAAATCTGACGGGGTTTGTCTGGGAGAAAAGGGATGCAGAATTGAAGCGGAGCTGCCATCCATCTGCCTGCCAGGCTGGCCTGCCTGTGCTCGCACCCCCAGCGCAGCTGGCTCCAGGCTCTGCCCACACAGCCCGAGGCTGCCTGGCACCAGGCACAGAGTGGGCAGAGCTAGTGCTCGCTGCTGACTGCTCCTGTCCAGAGCTCAGTGCTGATGGGGCACCACTCTGCCGCAGCAGCAAGTGGCCAGTGGGAAAGTGGGAGCCACAGTGGGCAGCACTGGGAGGAGAGGGTGTCAATCCTGGCTACCGGGCTGGGGCCCTGCATGGATCAGCACTGTTTGGGGTCCTGTCTCAATGTGGGGATGCACGGGGCAGCCAGGCTGCAGCAGCCATTTGTCACTCTCCCTGGCTACAGCAGGCCCTTTGCCACCTGCTTTATTTGTCTCCCAGCCCTGACGTGGCATCAGACAGGTGTTAAACTACTTAATCACTTTAAAATTGTTTTAATTTTCTGTTTTGTATTGATCTCCACAGCACCAATTAATCAGCTCACTGGACCAGGCAGTTAGTACATTAAAAATTGTCAGCCAAGCTGGGCAGCTTAGAAAATGTTAAAAAAATATCCCACCAGCAGCCCCTCACTTCTCCCACCATGTGGAACCTGCTCCTGCTGAGCGCCGGCTCTGTCCACAGACAGTGACGTGTCTCTTCCACCAGCCTTGTGCACCATGCTCCCATGGGACCTGCCATCCCATATCCTTGCAAAGGGTCCATTAGCTCTGTCCTGACCCAGCCTCTGTTCCATGGAGGCAGTGGAAGGGCTGCATGGCTGAGGGGGGAGCATTAAAAGCCCCATGCTCACTTCAGGGGCTGGACAGGGACCGATGCAGGGACAGTAGTCCCCTAAGCTCTGGACAAGTGGGCACCGAGCAGTCAGGTCTCCTTGCAAAGGGCCCACAGCCCA
>VZTT01267815.1:0-10435 GCA_013400855.1 Buphagus erythrorhynchus | reverse complement strand
GGGAGGTGCTGGGAGGTGCTGGGTGGCTGAAGGCATCTCTCCTCCCAGAGAACAAACCCAGACAGGACACGTTCTCCAGCCCTGGGGCTGGCATGAGATGAACTCTCATTGTTGCTCTTTCGAGGTCAGCTAGAGTGCGGTGCCGGGGCAGGGGGAGATTTGCATTTCATTTGCTGCTCTAGGTTTTGGTGCTGCAAGGGTAGGAGTACAGTGGAAACAGAGAGCTGAGGAAGATGTTTTAAGTGAAATTACCTGCTATGGTACTGCCACAGCCTGGTTGTGGAACCACCCTGTCTCGTTTCCTCTGCTTCTAGGTACATCTTTTCTCTGTAACTTCAGAAACTGTGCAGTAGCTTTCTTCCAATACTTTAAATCCTTGGAGGAACATAATAGAAGGGATCGACTTGTAGCTTTAAATTACTTAAATAACAGGCTGTTAATTTAAAGCTACATTAAAGGCAGCATCCAGCAAGGGAAAAGCTCCCCTTCTTCTCATAGCGTATGCATTCTGGATGTTTACTTCATTCTGGCTTTGCTTTTTGGTTCCTATCCATCATCTCCTGTGTAAATCACAGGTCTGAGAAACTGAACCTGTGAGGCAAGTTTAATGTTTTTCTTTCTTCTGTGTTGTTCACAGTAGAGGAAAGAGATGAAAAATCAAGCAGAAAACTCAGGCAGCCACAAGTAAGCAAAACTCCTGATCCTTCAAAGACACAGGGTTTTTTACTGACTTCAAAGCATGCTGTGTCAGAATGATGTTCAGCATGAGACACAAGTCTCACAGTTGTTGATGGTACTCCTTAAAGATTACCTTGTGCAAATACCTGAAGATTAAGCTTGAGCTAACTTTTGTGATATTTTGTCATCAGTTTAGCTTTAAATAAGTGAAGGGTCAGTCCTGTAAAAGTCATGAAGTACCTCAGCCCATCACTGAGACTTCCAAACACCACATTTAGGAAGTCTCTAACTTTTTACAGATCCCCAGATGGTTTGGTGGCTTCTTCTTGTCAGAAACAGAGGTGCCTAAATCAATGTTCTCAGCTCATCTCAGATACCTGCTGGGATCTCTAAACCTTGACCTTCTTAGACCCAGCAATAACAATTGGTGTGAGTCCAGGGAGAAGGCTGTCAGCGGAGTGCAGTCAAGTGTTTAGAAGACATTTCCCTTTTTGTTTCTGGTCTTAATTGGTTTTATTAGGTGAAGAACATGTTCTAAGCCTGTGTGCATATGAAACCAGAAAAGATCTCATTTGTTTTGTTATCTGTGCAGTCAGAGCTGTAAGGACTGGTTTTGGAAAGAGCATTAGAAACCAGGGGATGGATGAATTTTCTCAGGCTGTCCTGGATATCATTCTTTTGTTAAAGGCAGCTGACTGTTTGAAATACTCAGTGAAATTTTGCAAGACTAGAGTGGCACATGGATTCCTATCCTTTCTGGAGTGTCTTCTAGACCTTCCTGGGTTCTTGCAGGCAGGGGGATGCTGCTGTTTGGATTCCAGGTTGCACAGCTCAAGCGTTTGCCTGTAATAACTCTGTAATGTTCCCTCATCTTTCATTCCCACCTCAAGCCTTCTGTGTTGGTTTATATTATACATCAAATGACTGCTCAAGCTGGTTTTTTAGGAGTTTGGGTTTTTCGTGCTGCATTGCATTTTTGTGCTTTCCTAAGTTTTTTTGCCTTTAATGTGATCTGTGGCCGTGAATCGATGAAGTGTAGATAACTCAGGATTGTATATGACTTCTGAGTTAACAGAAGGTGCTTGTGGTTTATTGATGTCGTTCATGTAAGGTACTGAAGGGCAGTTTCTTATGGATTTAGTTATGTTGTCTCAGTATTTATCCAGCAGTTAATTCCAACAAGTTCAAGTCTATCTTAATACCTGTTTAATGATATGTACTTGCTAAAAATACTTAGCAATAAACCTCTGCTAAGCAGTAGCGTTCCTAAGCAATATGAGTTGGGATGTTAAAGGCAACTTTAAAAAAAAGTGAACCGAGGAAAAAGGAACAAAACAGAAGAAAGCCCCTAGAAGTGATGGAAGGGTATTTATTGGAATTAGTGGCATGATATTTGTACATGGATGATGGTGTAACGCTGCACGGATCAGGCACATCTCAGAAGTGTCATGTGTTAATACAGGGGATTTGAGGGATCTTCTTACAGTGCTAAGGAATGAGAAACCTTCTAAGAGCAATGACAAAGTCCCTGCCTGTGTGCTTAGCTGAGCTGTGAAGGTGAAACACCCAGCTTAGAGCTGCTGTTGGTGCAGGAGGGTTTTTGCTGAGTGTTACCTGTGCACACCTACTGTGAGACACCGGCGTCGTGTTCTTGTTGGGCTTCAGCTGCCTTGTCAGACACAACGTGCTGACTGGTCAGGGTTACCTGCATCCTGAATGCTCTTGGGGAGAGGGGACAAAGGCAGGTTGTACTCCTCTGGATAATTTCAGTGTTAAAAATAATACATCAAGAATTTCCAAATAACCCAGAAAATGAGCTGTGAAGTTTGCAAGGCACAAGGGCTTTCTGAATGTGTTTATGAAGGTGCTTCTTTATGGGCAGGACATGCCTCAAGAATGTTAATATCCCTATGCTGTTATCAATGCAAGTAGTCTCCTTCTCCTCTTTTTCTTTCTCAGCCTCTTTTTGTCTTGGGTTGTGACATTTTATTAAGAACTGAATTACATTTTCTAAAGATTTTGCTATCCATGGGTGCCAAGAGAATTTCGATGTCATTGCCTCCAGCAATTCGATCAATATAATAGTACTTTCCAGGGTCTTCCAAATGTGTAACCAAAGTGAATTTATTCCAAGTGCATTTTGATTCATATTGTTCATCCTTACCTGAGTGATTTGTTTTAAAGGTGAGGATGCAGGTGAAGAAAGGATTGCAGGGTTGCCTTGGTTTTGTAAATCCTTTCTTTCTACAAAGAAAACAGAGTTCCAGAGAAGGAAAATACTACAGATATTATTTAGAAACTAATTGAAATAAAGATATTTTGTGTTTATTTATGTCTGTTTAAAAATAAGTAGCCAGTCAAAAATCTCATAATGTAGAGGAAAAATATCTACTGGGAATCCTCACAGTTATCTTCCTAAACTTGTTCAAACTTAGTCTGTGCAAACCTGTCTTTCATGGTGATGGTTTTATGTGCTTCTCATAGAGCTTCCCTGTGTTCTAAGGGTAATAGCTACTTGTAAATAAATAAAATCATAGCACTGTTTTTCCTACTAGATTTTAGAGACTTTCTGCTGTGTGGGGGTTGTGTTTGTGAGGGTGAGGAGAGGGTGCAGAGGGGTGACACAGCCATGCTCAGTGTGACAGCCCGAGTCACCTCGGGCCCGCAGCCCTGCTGGCTCCTTTCGCTGGCGAGCTGCAGCCCAGCACGTGAGGGAGCCTTGCTGGCAGGGCTGGGCAGCCCGTGCTCTGTCCCAAGGAAAGGAGCTGTGCTCCTAGAGCAGGCCTTTGCTCTGGAAAAACGGCACACTCCACTTCCTCCATGACCTGCTGAACTGTGGAGCAGTAATTTGGTGGTTAGGTTTGTGCTCACTCGTTCTGTGTTGAGAAAAGGTGGAAAAACTGGGGAATGGTGAGTGAATTACAGTGGCTCGTTCTGATCACAGTCTAACAGTCAGACTTTCTGCTTGCTATCATTAAAGTAAATTATTCAAATGCCTGCTGAAGGCTTTAAAAAAATGTATGCCACTCTCAAGCTTTGTATGATAGATAATATGCCAAATAACTTCTGTACTATGAATCCTTGGAAAACAAGTTCTAAGTTCAGGCTCATAAAATCTATGCAGGGCAAGCCAGTTTTGGTTGAGGAAGAGTAATTTATCTTCCAGTGGCTGCAGTGGGCCAAACCTCCATGCTAAGAAGCACATCCATTGCAGCAGCCCCACAGGATGGTGTTAGTGCTGAACCTGGCAGTGTCTGCTAAGGAAACAGATGAGGCTGACTTGCTGGGAGCATCATCCTTTTGTATCTCCCCACACTTCCTAAAAGCAAATAAAGCTGGACTTGTGGAAATGCCTTGCTGCCTGTACGGTATATATGGCCTTTATAGACTGATGGACAGATGGATTCTGTACTGTGTGTTTCCATGGCTGAAATAACTGAAGTAATAGGGAATTCCCAAACTCAGCATTTGTTCCATATGCATTCTTTTTTATTTCACACAGAGGAAACAGCTCTCCCACTTATTAATCAAATAAGACTTCCAGATTTTAGTTATTATCAGTAATAACTTTATTTTTCTTGTAATTTTGAAATACAAGCAGTTTGTATGCTGGTGGCCTTCCACCTCTTCAGAACATTGTGTTTGCTAAACGACCGTCAGCAGACATAAAATCAGCATTGACATTGATAAAATTACATCAGTAGACACAATGCAGGATTAATTAGAAGGTTTGGCTTATAGAAAATCACTTTATATACTCTTTCACTGCCTGCATTATCATTCTTAATGAGAATTACATAGGGCTGCTAGCAAACATTTCCCATTTGGAGGTGACTTAGAGTGAGTGCCACACTCTTTCTCTGTCTATGAGTTATCATTTCAGCACGCAGAATGAAATGAACGATGTTCCCAAACTGGGGAAGTTGGACCATTTGACCATGGATAGGACAGTTGCTGAGCACAGTCCTTGCCTGCTCTGGGTGTCAGTGCCAAACACAGTTACACTGCTAGAACGAGCCAGAAAAGGCAGGAAAGAAGCACATCCTGCTCCAGCTCCAGTGCCTGAGTCCAGGCTGTACCTCCTGGTCACATCTGCTGTGCCTTATCCAGCAGCTTGCAGTGTGATGTGGAAGCTGTTCTGCAAGGGCTGTGACCTGTGCTGAGTTTAAATAAAGCTGTTGCCAACAAGTTGTTAAAAAACTCCTCGGCTTCAGTCTGAATCTCTCTCTTTGAGGAGCACTGAAATTCATGATAATCCAAGGAGCAATGATAGTCTTCACAAGTGGTGTGTGAGGGAAAAGGAAGCAAAGAGACTTATTCTTTGTTTATTCTCCTCAAGAGAATAAATCTATAATTTATTAGTCATAATAAAATAAAGGTAGAAAAATTCCATGGAGCTTTCTGACAAGACTTTCACCAGTGAGACTCTCACAACAGTAAAACATAGGAGAGCTAGAACTTCAGGGAAAAGAAAGGATTGCTCAAAAACAAATCACTGACATAGTGGGGGAGAAGGAGTGTCAGTATAAATGAAGCTGGGGAAGAGGATGGCAGGTGGTGCCTGCTCCCACAGCTCACAGCCCTTGGGAAACAGGCCTGGCTGTGCTACAGCAGAGAATTCATTCATCTAGCTCTTGGCTCTGCACATTCCTTGGGGGTGACATGAACAGCAGTGGTTTTCATAGATTAAAAGGTGATGATTTAGGAGGATAATATAGATAGAGACCAATGCTTATTTTATAGCAATTTCATTTTCCTGGTGGTTTCCAAAGTCAATGCAGTACTTTACTGTGCTCCCTACACAGCACGCATGTTTCAACTTGAACTGTTCCTGGGGGAATGGAGCTTATTGATGCCAGGCTTTCCGTGGTGTAAACAAATCACACAGGAACATTTGTTCCACGTCCAGGAAATATGGCACATGCTATTACAGCATCATTTAAAAGGACATATTAATAACTAAAAACTGCCCATCATAATTTATTCCAGGGCTTAATGGAGGATGAATGCTTTGTATCACAGAGATCTGGCTCCCAGTTTGCTGTCAGTTTGTATATACAGCAGTTCAGCCTTGGGTGAGAGTGACTTTGTGGGATGGAGAAGGGGACAGTCATTAGAGTTTTAAAAAATACTTTATGTAATTTAAGATCTCTTGTAAGAACAAACTAAGTTCAAATAGATTTACAGTCTGAAAATAATCTCTCACAGTGGGAACCTAATTTCAGTAATATGATAGAGAACTTTTATTGTACTCCTTGAGGCAAATTAAATGTGTATTTGTGTTAAAATGTATTTTTAAAGTGCATTGGACAGGGTGCTACCACCATTAGTGGTTGTACACAGAGTCTGCCAAGACACATCACAGTCTGGTTCCTTGTAAACCCTTGGAGCAGTGCCAGTACAGGGAGCACTGGCACAGGCTGCCTCAGCCCAGCGTGGCTTCATCCCCAGTGCCAGCTCTGCTGCCCAAAGGTGGCTCTGGGCATGGCTTCCCAGGATTGTTGCAAAACAGTGCTGTGGATTTTCCTTAGCTGGGCAGCGAGGGAAACTTCACTGTGCTGCAGGGAGTCCCTCTGCCTCTGGCATTGCTGCCTGCAGCCAGCTCTCCCCTGCTGCAGCTGGACTTTTGCTTTCCAGGGCAGGTAATTCCTTTGTCACCCATTAGCACTGCTGAGCAGTTTCCATTTCAGTTTCCCTCTCAGATACTTCTGCAGTGGCCTTAGCCTGGAGATACATATATATAGTCATCTGAAGTGAAAGAAGAAAAAGAAGTGAAGCTAGTACATTGAACCCAAAGATAACCATCTAGCTCAGCATTTGAGGCTTATGCCCATTCTATGCTTTTTGTAATTGCTGAAGCTGACACCTTTTGTCAATGCTTCATTTGTTATTTTGCAGTTTAAGCTAAATCTGGACACATGCATCTGTGGTGTCTTGGAGAAGGGCAAGATGTATTCAGTTTTACTTTGGGTAAGCCTTTCATCAGGCTGCTTTTATTTGAACCTGCCTTTGCACTGTATTTTATGCATATAGCAAGATACTTAGATACTTGGGAATCTTCATATAAGACCTAGTTTGCTCTGAAACTGTGAATTGTGACCTCTTGTCTATCAAAATCCAAAGTCTGTCTGCTGGAAGTCTGCACAAGTTAGGTGTTACAGCAGTGTCACTCTGAGATGCTATCAGGGATACATAGGGGATCTCCAAAGTCATCATGGCATACATATTGCTGAAGACTAGCTCATTTTCATAGAAATTGGGACAGCAGGGACAGGTAGATTCAGTCGTGGCCCCTGGAGCTGCTTCCAAGTCAATGCAGAGCTGACAGTAACATCTGGAATATGAGAGGGGAAAGTGGCAGCACTAGCGAGATCTCTACATACCAGCCTGTGCACCCTGTATGTGACATGAGCATTCTCTGCCTGTGTTGAGACCATTAGCAATATTCCAAGAGATTTCCAGGGGAGAAGCCTCCCTACAATTTTGCTTTCTTGAAAACTCTTCCGTTTCTCTGCCCTAGCACGTTACTAGCATGTGCTCCAGAAATTGTCACTGAGTAAATAATGGTCTGCTGTCATCAGTCCTCAGCATCAAATACCTCAGCAGTGAGACAGAGCTGCCAGACAGCTGAAGGCTTTTAATCCTACACACAGATCCACCACCCATAATTTCAGTCAAATGTCTTTTCAAGGATAGACTGACAGATTTAAATCCTAATGGCAGTCTATAAATTCTGCAAGACAGGCTTTTAATATCCTAGTCTATGGCTACACTTTCTAATTCTTGAGAATATTCAATCTATTCCTCCTTCCTCATCCCCTTTCTAAGAAACCATCACAGGATCTTGAAATCTTATCATTATTTTATCCGGTGCTATAAAATGAATCTCTTATACACTTCGATGCAAATGAGTTTTTCACAAACTTTCCCCCATTTAAAAGAATGAAGGCTAGAAATTTTTGGATCCAAAACTTCTTATTTGGGATGGTGCCTCTCTGGGCAGTATACTGCTGAAGAAGGTAGCAATTTTCACTTCTGGGGCTGTGGGATACAGACACTCACATGGGCACCAGGTCACTGCATCAGTTCTCAGCCAGTGAGAGCCAGTCTCAGTCAGTTCCAGGGCTGCTGCTGCTGTTTCCTGTAGGCCAGCTGTAAAGGTGGTGGCAGGCAGCAGACACCTGGCTGTGGGGTGGAACAGGAGCTCCTTTACCTGCCCAGGTGCTGAGGAGCAGGGCACTGCTCCTGCCTTGGCAGCGAGCTCAGGATGCTGGAGGTAAAGGAACATCTATGGGCCTCTGCATAACACACTCAAATGACACTGTGTCTGTAACTTACAACAGCATTCACTTCCCAGGGGCTTCTCCAGGCCTCCCAAGTCCTTCAGGGAATTGTGCCCCCAAACAGCAGTGAAAGCTGCCTCAAGGTGACGTGTGCTGCAGGCACTGTGTAAGATGGGACCATGGCACAGCCTGCCCTCGGCCCGTGCAGGAAGGGCTTGGTGCTCTGTGCCAGCACACTGGTGTGTGTTAGAGCTAGCTGTGTGCACAGTCTCTGGGAACAAAGCACTGAGCAAAGCACTCTGTTTATTTCTGTGAACATTCATTTGGAATTTTCAACTAATTCATGTGCAGTGCTTTGAAACAATTCTGGATTTACGGTTCATGTGTATCTGGGGAATCATTTCCTCATGTGAATTCTCACAAGTGGCCTGAGCAGGATCTGACTGTGAAGTACAAAATATGTGTGTCAAAATTCCCACTGCTCTTGTTATCTAAACTATTCAGTGAGGAACAGAACACCATTTAATTTCACAAGTGATTTTAAGAAATCTGTTTGTGAAGATAATTTCTGAATGTGTTAGGCAAATTAATGTTGATTAGTAAATCTATTCAGTAGTTTTTCACTAGATGCGAATTTCACCAGATTTATGAAATGACTCCTTCAATTTCTAACAGTTCCAGTAAGAACTGGGACAATATTAACAAAATTTGCTGCTAAGGCCACAGACTAGAACCTAGAGCTCAGTCTCCCCTGTGTAACACTGACTTCACCACTACAAGCTGTGTAGTCTTCAGATCAGGGCCATTCTTTTATTGTGGTCATTAAGTGCATAGCACAATACCTTTGATTTCCAGATCATTCTTGTTATCACTTGAGTAAAAAACGTTTTAAACAGCAACATACTGAAGAATGAATAAACTATTTCCCCAGAACTAGTAAAAACTGTGTAGTTTATTGTAGATGCTTTCTCAACACATCTTCACATTTAAAAATGTTGAACCCTATTAAGAAGTCAATGGGAATTTAGATTACCAAACCTCTCAAATAATTTTTAAAAGTGCTTTAATATATACTTAGAGTTGTATGGTTTTCAATAAAATAATAATACTATTATTAGGTACTTGAGCAGTGTTAAGCTGACCCACTAAGTTCATTAGTAAAGACTTTGCTTAGTAACCATCTGATCTGCTCCACTGAAATATTCTTTGACTTCTATCCAAAAGGGAAAACTGTTTAGTACATTACATACAGAATTTCAGTAAGAAATGAGAATTTAATGAGGTGTCATGAGAAATACAGGGGGTTTTAATGCACCATTACATGAAATAGGATTAATAATTTTAAGGAAATTACCTACAATTATGTAAAAACACAGAAAGCAGGCACGAGGTGAATTGTTGAAGAAAACAGCCTCAACAAAAGTGGATTTTTTTGTTTTGTTCAGGAAGCTGCTACTTAAAGTAAAACACTTCTAGAATTCAAAATTATATTAACGCTCCCTGTGTGTTCACTGTAGCAGTAAATTACAAAACTTATTCCAATTTAGAGTTAAGAAAACAATTTGCTTTTGAAGTATGGTAGCAAAGAGGCAGTGATAAAATAATGAGAACATGCAACTGTATATCCATATAACATAGGGGTAACATTTGAATACATGTCTGTCAGTGCAGAGCAGGACTACCAGGTGGTAACTCTAGAGTGTTGAGGCTGGATGTAGAACTGCTATTTGTGGCACTGTCAGAGCTCTACCCCCAGCAGCAGACAAGCTGCTTCTGCCTTTGAAGCCAAGTTGTAATTTTTTAATGAACTCTTGACTCTTCTGCTGTCTCATGTCACCAGAGCAGCTCTGGCTGTGCACAGCTTGCTATGGTCACCTTACAGAGCAAAGTTTGGTGATAAAGAGGAATTTCGTGGAACTTCTTGATGTTTCATGCATGGATGCAGTTTAGGAACTGTAGCTCGGGCTGTGCTGAAGTCACAGGTGGGCTGCTGCAAATCTTGTGGAATTCAGGAGGAGCAAATGCAGAGAGCTGGTGTAGGTTCAGCAGTCCATCAGGGCTGACCCAGTGCACCAGCATCTCTGTCAGTTACTGGCCCACAGCTGACACTAGGATAAAAACACTAGGATCTTTTCAGAGAATATTTACCTCCTTGTTCTTCCCATTTCTCCTTCTCAATGTCTCTCATGTTTTTTGCACAAAAGTATTTATTCTGTAGTTCCACTCTGTGGAGTTTAATCTCTCTTCTACCTTACATCAGCATCTAGAAATACATTTTTTTATATGCAGAACCTTGAAGGTGTATAAAAAGAACTGCAAAACCTAACTCTGTTCCTTTTCTGACTGGGTAAAAGCACAGCAGTAGGAGTTAGCTGGCTAAGAGCAGTCATTAAGAATTTCTTTTTAAGGGTTTCATAAAGAGTTTTTTTAAATTTATTTTCACTTAGAGAAGTCTGTGATTTACCTTTTCAAAT
>VZTT01267814.1:0-10335 GCA_013400855.1 Buphagus erythrorhynchus | reverse complement strand
GTGGCTGCACTGGGGCTGAGCTGTTTTGATGGGGTTACTGTGTCAACATCCCCCAGTCCTAGCTGAGGGCTGCTTGTCTGCTTTTTGTTTTCTTCTGAGCCTGACCTAGATGCTGCTCTGACTTCAGCACAGCTAGAGCTGGCTGGCATGGCCACGCTGTGTGGACCTGCTGGGAGTCCAGCAGCTCTGGGCTGGCTCTGCTTCCCCTGCACCTGCTGCTGAGTGGGGCTCTGTTGCTGTGTTTGGAAGGGTTGGAGGGAAGGGAAGACTGGGAAAGCCGAGGGCTTCAGGCTGTGAGAACACTCAGCCTTTCATTGCCTAAATGGTGCGATCTGGTTTCTGACCTGCATGTGCTTTTGTGTGCCCAGGAGCTGTCCCTGGTGTGACTGATAGCGTGGTGCTGGGGTGATGATGAAGATGGATTGCAGATGTTTAATCCAGGCTGCTCTGTCCATCTCAGAGGAGCAGTGCACAAGCAGGACTTGTGCCCTGCAATACTGGTTTCCCTCAGCACTTTATACTGCAGTATTGTACAGGAGAGGAAGAATGTGAGACCCTCCTCACATGCTCTTAGTGCAGCTGAATCTGCTTCAGCAGTATTGTCCTTTTTGAAATAAGAAAGAAGGCAGTGCCATTCCCCCGTGAATTTCCCAAGTGCAGGCTCTCGCCCTCTTTTTTTTGTCTAATTCCTTCCAGGTCTTTCCTCCCTTGTCCTGCCTCGAATCCTCTGGGGTGTTTGTAATATTTGCTGACGTCTTTTCCCTAGCACATTAGCGGTCTGGCATCTCTGGGCCTTCCAGATTGCCGTGTGCCTCTCTGGAGATGCCTGATGAATGCACAGAGTCTCTCCGGCAGGATGGGTAGGCGGGGTGTCATGGAGCTGACATCCGGAGCCTACCGCAATGGGAGAGGGATGGCTTTGATCACTGCTCCTCCGAGATTCTGAGCCTCGGGGATGTGGCAGCTGCTGGGACTGCCTTCTGCCCGGGAGGATGGGGAGGAGGAATCAAGTGCATCTGGTTTCTTCGGAAGGCTATTGCCTATCTTCAGAAACCTGATCAAGAGAATTACAAATACTCGAGGGTGAGGGAATGGCATCCTATGGTAGTGGATCGACAACTTAGTCCTTAGAGGCAGCCAGCATGTGTGAGATATGGCAGCCACACTGGGATGGTAAGCTGGGAGCCTTAGGAGGAGAGATTCTTGCAGAATTGAGGGAAGCAGGGAGTCACCTTGTTACATGTTTAAGCAAATGTTCTTGCAAAAGCAGATTACAGCCAGAGCTAACCTTGGCTAAACGTGTGGCTCCTTCCTGTGGTGTGGTGGTGATGGGATGAGAGAGCAGCTTCTTGTTGTCCAGTGCTGGTCTGAGCTCTACAAGGACCATCGCTGGAGCCTCATTTCAGCTCTGATGTATTATGGTGCAGGAATGGATGGGATTGGTGCCTGAGTCCCAGCAGAAATTCCTCTCTCAAATTGCTTGTGTACTCCATCATGGAAGCGTTGAGTAGAAACACGGGATAGTGTACAGGGGTGTTTGTCTCACCCTTGCAACTCATCCTGGGCTTTGCGTCTCCAGGGTTTCTTCTCACCCTTTGTTTTTTCAGGCCTCTGCCCACTCTTGATGGGAGCGCACATGTGTCCCACAGCCCTGTCCCTGCTGGGGACCACTCCGTGCTCTGCAGAGGGCTGATGGCAGTGAAGCAGTGGGAGGGATGCCAAAGCTGCTGAGCTGTATCTGGGCTGCAGCCTCTTCTGGATGGCTGAGGACTTGGTGTGGGCAAGCTGGGCTCAAAGAGGGGCTTCAGAGTGGCAGCATCTTTTATTAGGAGAGGGGAGAAAAACCCTTTTCTTTTGGACTGCTGGCAAAATGTGGGTCCTTGAACAGGAGCAGCATGCCTGGCGGCACACACTCAGCTTTATTTTGCATCCATTTGCTATCCTCGGCAGGCTGCTGCCTTCCCGAGGTGCTGGCTGCTCAGCCTGCCCCACTGGGGCCGGGGGGGGCAGCTGCTGCAGGCGGGGGAGGCAGGGATGATGTTCCCTTCGCTTGGCAGAGCCAGGGTAATGGCTGTGCTGTTGCAGGCCTGGAGCACTGACGGTGCGAGTGCGTTCAAGTAGAAAGGACAGCGAGAGATTGCAGCGGAGACATCCCGGGGGTCCTGCTGGAAGGAGGCTGGTGGTTGCCAAGGGGCCATGGCCACTGCTGCCCCTGCCGTGCTGTGGCTGTGGGCAGGCTACCAGGAGCAGAGCAGGAATGTATTTTGCAGCTTTGTTTCCCCAGCTGTGATGCAGACCTCACTCAGGGCCGTACCTGCTGTCAGCTCTGTGTGCTCAAGCAGACTGGCCCTTGGAGGGCAGCAGTCTCCCCATGGAACCCCCAAAAACAGGAGGCAACACACTCCTGCTCTGGGACCAGAGCCAGGTGTCTGAGGCTCATCTTGTCACCCCGTAACAGCATGGACACAGCACCTCTCTGCAGGGTACCCCATGTTAATGCATTTACACAGTGCAATGAGGGACCCAGCCTGCTGGCACTGGGCTCCCTGCAGCAGCTCTGAAGGGTAAGGGCTGGTGGTTCCGGGCTTGTAGCAGATCCCCTTCTCTTGCACTACCTGAGTGCAGCCTAAGATCAGGTGCCTCTGCTTGGCTGTAACTCTTCTTGAACTGCTCCCATTCCACCTGACAAAGGAACCAGCATGGGATCTCTGACCCGTGTCTTTTGGGCAGGCTGCCCTGCACCAGTGCAGCTTACTTGAGGGGCTGATGTTGCTTCAGTGACTAAAGCTTGACTGAGGCTTTGATCACGGCTTTTTGGAGCAGGGGAGAGCTGTCGTAATAAGCTTGAATTATTTTCAGCCAAGCAGAGCTGATGTTGGAGAAGGCTCTTTCCCTGGCCAAAGGGCATAGCTGACAGTCAGGCTGTTTACCAGCTCTCACATTACAGGTCTAATTGCAGAGAAGGCAGGTCTGGTGTCAGCTACCCATTCAAATTGGAATGCACAAAGCCTTCCTGTTGGACGTCACCTGATTTCGTGCCTTCTGCTTCTCCCTCTTGGTGCTAATGAGTTCCCCTTGTCTTCTCCAGTGCTTCCTGATGGGCCTCAAGGGTGCTGGCCAGAGTGGTCAGACTGAAGTCCAACAGCAGATGATACTGTGCCTGGTCTGGCATGGCGGCAGTGTCTCCTTGCTGAGGAGGAGCATGCTGGGTGTTCAGGTGGCCTTCTGCAGGGCATGGGTCTTGCAATCCCCTGCCCAATGCTCTCAGCAGAGGATGGTACTCAGCTGGTATGTGTGGTAGGCCAGGGAGAGAGCCTAGTCTGCTCCCAGGGGCTTTTTCTGCTGCTTTGAGCTTAGTTAGGATGGTCCCAGTATTTATGCCCAGCCTTGGAGGTCCTCTGGAAGGGTCTCCCATGTTGTGTAGAGTACCAGATGGGGTGTGCTGTTGGTAGCCCTGGGGCACGTGCTCCTTTTCCTTTTCACCTGGTGTCCTGCATGCAGGCAGGAACAGCCATGCTTTTTTCAGGAGCCACCACAACCAGTCCCCTCCCAGACACGGAGCTTGCAAAAGAGGTTTGAGATAATGAGCAGATGCTTTTTTCCAGAATATTCTTCTGACTTCCAACAGCTTGTAGCATGAACTTTCAGCATTAACTTTGCTTCCATCTTCTGAATTTCTTTGTGTACTTGGTAGACTTTTTCATCTTACCACTCACCTTCTCACCCTGAGGTGCTGAGCAGTGGAGGCTCCAGCGTGTCCTTGGGAATCTTTGCTGGAAACCTCCCCAGAGACAGCCTGCAGGAGGAGTGGGAGGAGCAGGGCTCTGAGCTGGTGTTGTGGGCGTGGATGCCTCTCCAGAGAGCTCACTGGTGACAGTGGGGACTGTGCACAGGGCAGAATACAAGGGATGCAGGCAAGGTGCTGGGATGGTGGTGGTGGGAGAGCTGTCCACATATCTGGAAAGCTGTCCCTGCCTGGGAAGGGGTCTTGCAACCCAACTGCTCACTGTTCCTCTTACTGCAGGGGTAGTAACATCTCCCCAGTGTTGAGGGGAACAGCTATGATAGTGCTCCCTCTTTGCCGTTGTTACAATGCAGCAGCCAGGGTTTTTTAGCACAGCTAGTGCTGGAGCCTCTGACGGGGCTGTGTGCAGGATGTATGTGTGCTGGAGGTGCGTGCAGGATTGGCACCTGCTTGCACCTCAGCTTCATGCTGGGCTTTTCCTGGTTGCTCACTCCTCTCCATTCAGTTGGATGATCACATGGAAGCACCAGAGGCTGCTGGCTTGAAGCAGATCCTGTTGGCAGGATCAGGCCTTAGCCAGCAGCACTGGCAGCCCCAGCCAGGTGGAGGATGAGCCCTCAGCTGCTTCCCAGCAGGCAGACTGTATTTGCCAACCCCTGCTCTGCTGCCCTGCATGTACATTGCTCTGGGGGCTCACTGTGGTGTGCCTGGAGCATGCACAGTGCCAAGCTTTGCCTGGCAGTTTCCCTGATGTGAGACTGGCATGCAGCAGCTCTGTTACCAGCACAGGTAAACAGCTGGGGAGCTTGTGGGTCAGAAACCCAAAGCTGTGGGCCAGGTCCATCCTGCACACATGGCAAGGTCCGTGTTTTACAAAGCTTGTGCAGGTTTGGAGGTTAGGACTCCTGTGTACACATTGTGCCTTGTAATACATGATGCATAGGGATTTTTTTCTCCCCACAATTTTCTAAGCAGTAGCACTATTCAAAATGGAAGAAATAAATGTTTTAGGAAGCGCTTGGAGGTGTAAAAATGGAGGCTGGGAAGAAGTGGGGAAGGATCCTGAGGTAGGGAATATGCAGAGGGTACTGCTCGTTTCACCTTGTGACAGTGTCCAGCAAGCAGGGAAGGGAAAGAATGGGCTGTCACCATACTGGGAATCTCAAGTGAGATTTATTTGGGAAGAAAAAAAAGCAGCAAGCTCTGATGGGAGCAAGAGACTGAGCCAGTAATGGTTGGGAGCTCCAGCTTCAGCCCTGCTGCAGGATGACTCAGTCCTTAGCAGGGGTAGGAGCCAGGTTCCTACCCCCAGGAGTGGCTGAGCTTTTAGCACATCTGCAGCTGCTGCTCTATGGTGAAGTAAATTGTTGCTTTGCTTGCAGGGAATCCTCTGCCCCAGCAGCTGAGTGATGCTCCCTGCATCCATGTCCAAGATAACTGGGAACAGAGCAAAGATTTGGCTAACTACTGAGAGCTCATGGTCTCCCCTTGGCTTGCTCTGTTAGCACAGATTTCTCTCTCCCATGTCCTGCTTATGTAGGGTTAACCTTTTCTGTGTCAGGATAGATGTTTTAGTGGGTCAAACGCTGTCCCTCTGCAGCCCATGCTGGCTGACTCAGTCTCCTACGACATACTTCATAACCTCTTTCTTACAAAGAGGTTATCCTCATTTTCCCCTGTCACAAAATCTTGGACAGCAGTGATTCAAATTACAACCCAGGCAATGCTGACTCTGTAAGTTCCTGCCATATTGTCCTGCTCTTTGGTCTCATGCTGGGAAGCAGCAGGAGGCACAAGCACTTGCTTGGGAAGCTTGTTCCTGTGCCCCAAGCTGCCAGTTCTGCATGCTTAAAAATAGGGTTTAAATCCTCTCCTGGGTACAAGAACCGCAAGAATTTAATAGAATTTTTTGGAGGGGGAGGGGGAGGCTATTTGAGACCTGGAGCCAGGGTGAGGACACCAAAAAATCCACTGCACCTGCTGCAATCATCCTCTGATTTGCTAGTGGGGTGTGATGGATGCCTGATTGCCTGACAGGTGTCATGGATTTTCCTTGCTCCTGGTATGTGCAATTTGAAATGAAACGTGCTGTGCCAGGCAGAAATCCTCACTGCTGGTAGATGGAGTTCAGGCAAGGGGTAGTTATTCTTCCTCTCCTTGTGCGAGAACTTCACTAGTTGCTGGCTGTACCCATTCAGGATAAGTAGCTAATTAAGGTTGGGCTTCATATCTGTATAATAATCCTCTGGAAATAAAGCCTTGTAGCCTGTGTGAAGCTGTTCATGTGGATCTGAGCTATGCAAAGCAGTAACTAGATCTCACAAAGCTGCAGGAGCAGGTAAGTGATGTTTCCCTTCTCCATGTGGAGAGATGGACTAAGCACCACTGGACTGTCACAGAAACTAGTGGCAGAGGCAGGGTGGGATGCCAGCTCTCTTGGCTCAGCTGTAACTGGGTGAGTTTGGGAATATTTTGAAGGGACTTAATGGAGAGATTAATCCCTGAATTTAGTGACTGTAGGTTTTCAGGACTCTGCATAACCTGGCAGACAAAGATCTGCAGTGGCTCTTGCATTCCATGGGCTCATGGATGCAAGCTGTGGACCACAGTGCCTTTCAGAGAGCAGGTGTGAGTGGACGGCAGGAGTGCTGCTCAGCTATGTCCCTTACAGTCCTCATGTAGAAGAGGAGTCCTGCGCCCACCCAGTGATGGCACATCAGCAGGGAAGCAGGCAGATTCAGCATGAGTGAAGGTGACAGTGGGAAATGACTAAAGAAAAGACATTTCTAGAGTGAAGCATGAGAGGAGGGGAAGGATGCTTTGCAGGTCCTCTCCTGCTGCCAGATCACTCTCTCTTCACTGAGAATGGGAAGAGGGAGGCCAGCTAACACAGGCTGCCCTGGGGAGGGGGGCTGGCTGTGCAGGGCAGCCTGGGCACTGGGCTCCATCCTAGTGAACCTTCCTGGTAAGCCTTTCCCAGGCAGGACAGGCCACAGTGGTGCTCCTCAGCTGCTCTAGGGTGCTTCCCTCTCTCTTGCAGGCTCTCCATCAGCTGTATTATGACCCAAACATCGAGAACAAGAACTTGGCTCAGAAATGGCTGATGCAAGCACAGGTGTCCCCCCAGGCGTGGCACTTCAGCTGGCTGCTTCTCCACATGGACAAGGTGCCTGAGATCCAGTACTTTGGTGCCAGCGCTCTCCACATTAAAATCTCCCGTTACTGGAACGACATCCCGGCTGACCAGTATGAGAGCCTCAAGTCGCAGCTCTTCACCCACATCACGCGCTTCGCCAGCGGCTCCAAGATCGTGCTGACCCGGCTGTGCGTGGCGCTGGCCTCCCTGGCGCTCAGCATGATGCCAGAGGCCTGGCCCTGCGCTGTGGCAGACATGGTGCGCATGTTCCAGGCGGAGGACTCCAACGTGGACGGGCGGGCGCGCTGCCTGGCGCTGCTGGAGCTGCTGACGGTGCTGCCTGAGGAGTTTCAGACCAGCCGCCTTCCGCAGTACCGCAAGGGCCAGGTACGCAGCGTCCTGGCGCAGGAGTGCGGCTCTGTCTTCCCTTTGCTGGAGCAGCTGCTGCAGCAGCAGGACTCCCCGGGTTTCATCAAGCAGAAGGTGCTGAAGTGCTTCTCCAGCTGGGTTCAGCTGGAGATCCCGCTGATGGACTGCGAGAACCTCATCCAGGCAGCTTTCACCTCTCTGCAGGACCCAGAGCTCTTTGACACAGCAGTGGAGGCTGTGGTCAATGCCATTTCCCAGCCCGATGCCCAGAGGTAAGGACAGCCTCTCCTGTGTGCTGCAGGCTGGTGCTCCGGGACATCAGCAGGGAAACAGGGTGGGAAGGAAAAATCTCAGACTTTTTTCTAGCTGTCGTTGGCTCTGAAGGTAATGATGACAGGGTTTGGAAATGGGAGAGTATAAAAAGCAGTTGGAGGCTGTTGGTTTCTTGTGGTTGGTCCTGGAAGGCTTTGCACTATGGCTGAATTGTAGGGACCATGAAGTCCTGGGCAGCTATAGCCCATGTCCATGCTGGCCTCTGAGGCAGATGAGGATATGTACTTCTGGCTCCTCGTGTCAGATCCTGCAGCAGCCAACTGGAGAGTAACCACCCGACTCCTGTCAGCAGGAGTTCAGAGGCCTTCCTCTGCCTTGTGCTGCTGGTCCAGCCAAGGAGATGATTCAATGCAGAGATAATAAAACCAGATCTGTCATTTTTTTCCCTCCTCTTGGCTCCAACAGCTCGTGCCAGCCAAGGACTCATTCTTTGTTTGTGGCCATGGCTGCCCTGGGAGCAGCTGAGCTGGTCCTGCTGAGGCTGCACTATGGGGCTCTGAGCTTGTCTGCTTGGCTGCATTGCCTGAGCTGCTGTCAGCCCTTGGGACCAATGCCTGCAGAAGGGACAGTACATTTCCAGTTCCGGTGGCCACATCCCTTCCTGGCTGCTTAGCAACCTTCCCCCGAAGAGGAGGGTTTCCTTGAAGGCTGAGCTGAGCTGCTGCCACTGTGCATGCCCTGTGCATGGCTGCACGGCGCGCAGGCTCCGACCCTCTGCAGCGGTGGGAATGATGCTGCCACTGCAGTTTTAAGCTCTGGTCCTCCCCTTGGTGAAGGGCAGGGGCAGCCTGCACGTTCCCCACCTCTAGAGCAGCCTGGAGCTGTCCTTTTCAATGACGAGGAGTTGAATCTGTGTTCTGCAAATCGTGGTGCACAAAGGGAACCATCAGGATTTTAATGTGTTGCTGGATGGGGGGAGGGGTTGCCTCATTTGCCAGTGTTTAGAAGGTGACCACAAACTTTTTTCTTGTGCCTGGCAAAGGCCGTGGACCAGCTCAGATCCTTGTAGCAGGTCTGGGGCAGAAAGTGAGAAGGTGTGAGAAGGTCACCTGCAGTTCTGAAATGTTGGACTCTGTCTTCCTGCTTTCCGTTTCCCTTGAGTCTCAGAAGTCCTTTGGCTATGATTCCAATTCCATACCTTTGTGCAGGAGCCTGGCCCTGCAGTGCTGCTCTTTGATTGCATTAAAAGGCTGAACTTTCTGCTGAGCTTTCAAAGTGAATTGTGGAGAGAAGTGTGACTGACAGTGGGGTTTCCTCTCTGCTTCTGTGCTGACCCTGCATTGCAGTTTTTGGCCCCATTCAGACCTGCCATGCTGGCTGCTCCCTTACAGAATCTTCAGTACTTGCTCTCCATCCTTCTTCCTGGAGGCATCACCCACCATGCAGAGTACCTTCCTGTCTGTAGGCATGCAGGCAGTGGCCAAGACAAGGCAGGCAGGTGGCCTAACAGGCTACCCAGTGTGTGAGCCTGGTGCTGCTCCTGCCCCGGGGTGTTGGGACAGTGGTGGCATTGTCACAGGGATGCCCTGCCAGGCGGCGTGTGGTGTCAGCTGCTTCCCAGCCCTGGTGGGTGCTCTCCTCCCCTTTGTTTCTTGTATCTACTAGTGTGTTCCTCCTCCTGCTTCCCCTTGTGCCAGCTGTCCCACCCCTTTGGCTTTGTCACTCAGCCAAAGTGGATCCAGCTCTTTCCCAGAGTCCCCAGGGAGTCTCCTGACCTTTCCGTCTCTTATCTTGATAGTCTGGGAGATCCCTGCTGCTTTTCAGCTGCTCTCTTCCTCCACGGACTCTCGCCTTTGTTTCCACAGGGCTCTTGGCTGTAGGCTCAGAGCATTCTTGGCACTGGGCTGCTGGCATGGTCCTCTCCAGAGCTTATTAGGGCATTCGTTCATGACAGGGTTAGTCCTGGGACTCACCACTTTGCTATGGGTTCCCCGAGTGCTTTGTACACTATGTCTTTCCCCCCTCACTCCCTCCCAGCTGTCTTCACTGACATTTCTGCAGAGGTGACCATGTGCTTCTAGTGTTCTTCTGCCACCAGCAGAAGTCTCAGAGGCTCATGAACTTGGCTTCTGACTTTGAGGGTTAGATAGTTTGTGGGTCATCTTCCCAGAGGAGCACCACCTTGCAAGGCAGCTCTCCTGCTGTAGCAGGTGCACAGCACCTGTGTCTAGGTGGAGGGCAGGTATGATCTCATGGGTAAGGACCACGTGGCCCTGGTGCTGCCTCACTCTTGGGTAAGTCACTTGTGCTGGCAGCTCCCATTTCCCTACTTGCAAGGAGCAGCGAGTGGTTTCCTGCCTCTGAGGTGTTACTAGAAATGATGCACCAGAGATGTGTAGGTGCAAAGTGTTTGATCTCTGTACCTGCCAGGTGGGTGGGAGCCCTGTGAACCTGTGAAAGGGATATGCCGAGTGTTGCTGGAGTCTTGATGCTGCTCCTCTGTTAGGACATGGCATTCCTGAGAAGAAACCTTGGAGGCTGGGTCAGGAGCTGGCACTGGAGCATCTCTGAGCACACCTCTGCTCTTGAAGGTGGTGGGAAGCTCCTGAGTTGCGGGAGGGGAGGAATGGAGACAGTGTTGCATCTCATTTGCAGAGGAGAGTCTTGGGCTGTATTTTCCATCTCATTTGAGGATTATCCCCTCAGCTAAATGGGTCAGAGAGCTTGTCAGCACGTGCTGCAAGGGGAGAGCTAGCATGTGGCACTTGGCCACTTGGCCTTCCTGTAGTGCAGGGGTAGCATCAGAGTGGGG
>VZTT01267813.1:0-10171 GCA_013400855.1 Buphagus erythrorhynchus | reverse complement strand
AGAAGATGTCTTTTGTGGTTTGAACTTTAGTTGGTTTTTTGTGATGTTTTTTCTAGTATTTTAATAAGATGAAAATGTGAGAAGATATAGTTTGGTAGCTCAAGAAGCTTTACATGATAACCAGAAGTAATACATTTGATTTACAGATGTGCAGCAAAACTGAAAACTGTCAAGTTAAATTCTGTTTGAAGAAAATTAAAGCAATTTCAACCATACCTGTGTACCTTCCCAAGTTGTCATTGGAGAAAACAGAGCAGTAAGGCTAAAATAAATGTTTTTTTGGGGGAGTGTGTGTATTGTATATCCGTTAGACTTACATATCGAACACTGTGGTGATGTTCATGCCAGCAATATGGAGAAATGACAAACCAAGTTTTCTTGGAAATGTTCCATTTCATCATTCTGCAGTTTTTAGGTTGCTTTGTCGGTGAATTTAATCCTTTATGCAGTCTGGGCATTTTGCCCTGGTTGTGGTTTCTGCTGAGCCAGAGCCACGTTGGATAGTGTACTAAGTGTCTTTAATTTTATGTATCATGAAGGAGGAAGATTACGTTTTATATGCAGATTTCTAACAGATTAACTAATTAATTGCTTATTAAAAAAACAAGACTTAAAAGTGCTTAAAGCCCTTGCTGCAGGTCTCAGGTCTGCTGAAGTTTAACGTTGTTTTCCCCTTGCTTTCCCTTGTGGCTGAAAGCAGATCCCAGTGATTGTGAAGCAGCAGCCATTGGTGAGCCCTCGTCTGGTAATGCCAGACCGAGGTGTAGGCAATTATCTTGGACCTGTCAGTTTTTCCTATACCTGGAAAAATGGAAAGAAAAGGAGACAGGACCAGAATTTTGTGCAGTTTTGCTTGTCCTTTGGATGTAATTCTTTAAAGTTCCATTCTGTGTTTGGAAGTGGAGCTTAATCAGTACTAAAAGATTAAAGTGAGACTTTGGATCATCAGATAAGTAGCTGGAATAGACAAACAGTTTAGTCTCTCCTAGGGAGAAACTAGGTTATAAATACTGAGAAATCCATTTCTAACTAGACATCATTTGACCATGAATGCAGACCTGGTCTAGTAGCAATCTGGCAGGAAGCAGCTGGATTTCTTTCATTATTACTGTGGGTAAGTTGACTTGATGCAGCAGTGATCACAAGAATGCTCTTGGAAAATGTCCTTGGTGTTGATACCTCCTGAAGGGTGACCTGCCCATCCATGCAACCGTTCCCTCTCCAACATGCTCCCTGGGGGCATGTGCTGAGTAACAGCTGCTCTGGCTGTGGGCTGCCCTTGTTGGTGCCCCAGTCCTGAGCTGCATCGTCTCAGCCTGCCATGGCCTTTCCTTCAGACTCACAGTGGTGAGTTGGTGGCTTTGTGCTGAACTGATTATAAAAAGTCCCATGGCTTTTATGGCTGCACTTCACATCAGTGCTGTTGGATGCAGGATTTATGAATTAACCTTTCTCTCTCTCATTCCCCACCCTGTTAAGTGCTAATGGAAACATTTGGAGTACTTCTGGAAACAGGTGTGGAGAAAGGGAAGGCTGTTTGTCTTCTGGTGATTAAAACTGAGGCAAGAATCTGTGACTAGTAAAAAGAAAGCAAGTCCTGTGCAGAGCATCCTCTGAGGGAAATCTGCAAAAGACAAATATAGTCAAAACTGGCTTTATTCCAAGGGGTGTGTACAGAGGAGGGGAACTCCAGCTCTGTGCAGTGACTTTGAAGTCTAGGATCTTAAATTAGAAGATGAATGATAAATAATGTATTAGCTTAAAGTGCTTCTGGCCCAAATGGTACCTCATACGATTGGGCTATTGCAGCATTTATAATCACACACAGGTTCATCATTTGTATATGCCAGCAGAATGTTCAGGTGGCTTCAGCCCTTGTCCTGGGCAGTAAGTGTGGGAGTAGTCTGATGGGTTTCAGTTTGGGGATTAGTATGGATGAAGACCAGGGATCTGTGATTGGGGTCTTGCAGCTGTGCAGGAACTTACTAATCCCTACAGAATTAAGCAGGAAGCCTTGTGCAAGAGGCCTCATATCACTGAGGTTGTTGATTCCAGGAGTGCCAATGGGTTATTAAGTCACTGGCTCTACAACGTTCTGGTCAATAAAGGAACTTACTTTTTCTGCTAGTTTCTCACTCTCTCACTTAATGTTTTGCATTACTTAATGTTTGGCAGCATTCAGGTTTTTTTCCTTGTAAATGGATTTAGCCCCTGCTCTATTTTTTCTCCAAACCTTTTGGTTTTGAGAGGTCCTGGAAAGAGTTCTGTCTTATTACAGGGGTCATATGAGCATCTAATCTCCTTAAGTTTTTAAGCTCCATCAAAGCTCATTTGTCCCCACCCCTGCAATTAGTCTTCTTTCCAGTTTTACTGAGTAACTTCAGGAAAGAAGTACTCGAGAATGTAAACAAGCTACAAGCTCTGCCCCGGCTGCATCCCCGTACTGAGAACTCTTGTAACAGAGAAGGGTGCTTAGTGCCCCATCCCTTCCCTGCCCTTCTCAGTGCTGGCTCAAGTTAGGAGACTTGGTTCTTGGCTGAGGCACTTGGCATGTCTATGTTCCCCCAGGCAGCTGAGGCTTGATGCCATCGCCTGGCTCCAGCTGCGATGGTCACTGTCTCCTGCTGTGTCAGGCTGTCACAGAGGGGAGGTGAGGGTGGCAATGCTGCTGGAGTTCCTGCAGCAGTGAGACCTACACAGACTTGCTGCTGGATTGAACATGCCAGAGCTCATTGAGTTTTGTTTGCACGGAAGAGTGGCTGTTGATGTTCTTTTTATTATGTTTTTATTTCTTTGTGGGTATAGAAGTCTCCTTTTAACGGCATGGGACACCAGTGCTCTGTTGCCATATTGAGAAAAGCATGGGTTCCTTTTGGATGAGTGAGACAGAGTCCTCTTGATGGTGGTGAAATTCAGCCTGGTAGGTTGGGTTTGGTTTTATTGCTCTGTAGCATATTTTCATGGATTTTCTTGGATTTATTTATTACTTTATATGGTGATCTATCTGAATAGTAGTAAAATTCATGTGAATCACACTGGGTTGTACCTAACATCAACTGCTTCCTAAATAAGTCTAATGGCATTCTTTCTGCACAAACAATTTCACCATCCTTCCCTCTCACCCCTATTAAGTCAGATCTGCTGCTGTTAACAGAAAAAAATGTCTTGGGCTTTTGGAGATTTCTAAGTATAAATACTGCTTTCTGAGAGGGAAATCTGTCATGAATTTGAAACAGCTCGTTGAAAAAGAGACTTTCTCTTTTTTCTACTAAATTTCTTACTGTTGTGTTAGATTCTGATTCAAAGTCCAGTGTGTGTGCTCTGAACTTGTACGAGAATAGAAATTATTCAGTTTCTGCATTTAGCTTGGACAGTGGTTCTTTTAGTAGAGATTTCTCACTAGACTCTTGCAGCAGGGTGGATGCCTCTTGGCAGGCTCAGGTTCTTGCTCCCTGTTGCTCTGGGGCGCAGTGGATGGAGCCAGGCGCTCTCTGCAGCGTTGTGCAGTGCGGTCAGTGCGTTTGTGATGAGGCTCTACACGCCCTGCACAGCTGGGTGGTCACACAGATGGGGCAGATGTGGGCTGGGATCCTCATTTGGTACAGGTCAGCAACTAATACCAATGTTTCTGTTTGAGAGCCTTTTTTACAGCTTGAATGTGTGTGATAGTGCACTCATAGTCAGGGAATATCAATACCTAATACTCCCATATGTTGATAAATTTTTAGAGACCCTTTTACCATTTAACCCTGAAAATAGCCACAGAGAAATAGTAATGCAGATGTCAGTTGAATTCGATTTCCTGTAGTTTCCTGGGGTTTGCAGTCATTTTCATGGCAGTATGTTGCAGTTTGGAATCCATGGTATTATGGTCAGTTGTGGTAGTTTCATTTTTGTTGGTGTTCTTTGCACATCTTGGCCTTGGTTACCGCAGTGCTGCTTCCTGGGCCCTTCCCCAGTGCAGAGCCACTGCCAGGCTCTGAGGCAGCCAGTGCTGTGGCACAGCACGACAGAGCGGTGCTGGTAGCTGTTCCCTCTGTTCCCCACTGCAGGGCCCAGGTACAGCAGGCACCTGTCAGCAATGGGGGATGGGGACTGCAGGTGACCCAGAATTGCACCACAGATGCTTCTGAGATCCACCTTCCTCTTGCCTTTTCCCTCATCCATTGTCCTTCATGTCCTGTTCTCTGACTTCACGGAAACGACCACAAAAATGCTTTTAGGGCTATATCATTTAACATCTCCACCCCAACATGGCTCATCTCCTTCATGAATCAGATGTTGTCTCTCCTGCTCTGTGAAGTGTTTTCATTCTCAGCTCCTGTTTGTTCTAAATGGCCTGTATAATACACTTGCCATTTCATCATAATGCTTTTTCAGAAATGCCACCTGACATACCAATATAATTTGAGAGAATGGATTTTCAGCTGTTCTTCCTCTAGTTTGGGTTCTTACAGAACGTGTTTTTGGGTTTTAATTATTTTTCTCTTTTTTCCTAATGAAAACTGAATTTTGCACATAGGCATATTTTTTTCCACATTACCTGTGATTTGAGTCAGTCAGGAGTTTTCCTCTGTTACATTCCTGAAGTTTGTATTCTATGAATTAACATTTCTGTGCAGAATTTCTTCATATTACCTGTGCATTACTGCAAGTGAAGAAAACTATTTAAGAAAAACACAAACCTACCAAACCCTAGCACTGTGATGTCTGTCAGAGCCTCAAAGAGTTATCGCCTCAAAGGGACAGCTGTAAGTTAAAATGGGAAAGTTCAGTCCTTGTATTAATGCTGGTGGCAGACATGATGCAGGATTCATGCAGTGGGGAACTCCTAAAAGGCCACTCCATTCCTGTCAGGTTTGGCGGTTCCTGGTATTTCAGCTTTGGGAGCACCTTGCATACTCTAATTTATAATGGTTCTGAAGATCCCCAACTTAGATTATGTATGGCTTGTCTTTGAATCATCTTGTCTCTGTCCTGGGTGAGTGATAACATTTTCTAGAAATGAAATATCAGTGAGACAAAAAAGGGCAAGGGGAGAAGTAGCCATGGGGGTGAGGGTGGCTTTTTTCAAATGTGTCCGAAGGAGAAGGAGTGGGGCTGGGTAAGGTAAGGTCCTGTGGGTCAGAGCTGTCGAAACAGGATGATGAGCCTTTGCTTTACCTCTTTGAAATACGATAGTAAAACACGTTTTCTTTGACAAAGAAGTTGAAAGTAGGGGATAAGAGGTGCTGATGTTTCTTTTCGCCCCAGAGTTGGCTGTGGTAACAGTGCTGTGCTGGCTCTGTTGTGTACTGGAGTCCTTCTGTGACAATTACTTTCTGATTAGAGCTTCAGCCTCCCAGGAGATCACACTAATATTCGGAAAATTTTGTTTAGTGAATATTAAATAGCAGTGTTTCAGCACTGCTGTAATTAGAGCTTATAGTTTATAGGTGGATTTGTGTCCTGCTGTGCACCTTTGAATCTCCAGTGTTAATTCTGCTTGGCCTTTGCTCCCAGGTCTGTTATGTTGTGTTGCTGAGGAACAACTGTGTCATTTAGACTCTATTGATCTGCTCCTGATTTGGTTGTCTGTTATCCTAAACTATTTTTCTGGCTCAAAAGTATAGTTTTAAAATAGTGTCAGGCATTGCACACGCCTGGGAAGCCCTGTAGCTTTAAATCCCGTGTCCTGGCCGTGCTGCGAGGCTGGAGCAGAGCTGCCCAGCGAGGAGCGGTGCTCCGGCTGGCCCGGCGCTCAGCCATGCGCTCGGGCAGCGCGGCCAGCGCTCGCTCCGGCCGATGGCCGCGGCACTGCCCGGGCAGTGCCCAGCGCCGGGGCTGCCCATGGCTGCACCGTGATGTTCATGTGGTGCTGCTGTACCTGCGTGTGCTGTGAAAGGGACTTCTGCGAGCCCACAAAGGTGAGGAGGTTGTGGGGGAGCAGTTGAAGCTGTCATGTTTGGCTGTTTTATTTAAATCTCCAGTAGAACTTGACCTCATTTTGTGCATTAGCCTTGGAAGCACTGCATTTTTCCTCTGGGCACCTCTGTTGAATTTCATTTGTTATTTTTTTTAATATAGCTTTTCTTTGCTTTTGAAGCTGGGAAGTGCAAAAAGGCTCCTGTCTGAGTGAGTGATGCAAGCCATAAACAAGATCAAATGTGGTGCTACTTTTTGGGATTTTCTGTTTCTGTTGTTTTGGGGTTTGGTTTGTATGATACAGTGAGTGATGAAAGAGGTGGGAGATGCAGATGTAGCAGATGCAGATGTGGCCCAGTGTCAGAGAGAAGTATTTGCATTGGTAGCTTTTTTAATGTGACCTCTTGTTTTGCTGTTTTTAGCTGTGCAAAATGTATTTTCAGGAAGTAGTAAACAAACTGCAGAACCATATTCTTCTCCAGGTAAAAAAAGAGTAAGTGTGCTGCCTCCCATAGACTCAGTGACCTTCAGAAATGATTAAGTATTTTTCTTCCATTTCATTAAGCTGTGTAGCTCATCATTGCCCTTTTTCAGTCTGAGTTAACAGTAAACTGTATCTTCCCCTCCTCCCCCATTTATTAAATACTGAAGAGAGACAGTAAGGTCTTTGATGCTCTGATCTGCAACACAAAATAGAAGCTATTTCTCTTTGAATTGTTGCAGTTAGCTCTCCCGTGCCTTGTGGTCCAGTGTTTGAGGAAAAAAGAAATTTGGGATCCAAACTGTTTTTTTGCCATAGCTGATGGTTTACCTGGTATCTGTTACAGTCTGCAGAAGACACGGTTGAGAGGTTGAAGAGTATTCCTGTTGTGTTTGAAACACATATATCTAATGCTAACTCACAGATTTTCCCAAAGGAAAATAGTGTCTTCTATATGTGTCCTTTGTCTCGTTGCATTCATTGGTCTTCATAATAAAAGTGACACATAGGTGGCTGTCAGGAAAAATGCCTGTTGTTGAGTTGCAGAGGTACAGACTGCGGTGGTGCGGGGCAGCAGGAAAAGCCTGGGGGGTTACAGATGTTCCACACTGCAGGTTGATAGATCTGCATGCTTTGCATCTCGGCACACCTAACATCAGGCTACTGCATCACCTCTTGAGAGCTGAAGAGAGGAGTAGTGAGCACAGGATACCATGTTCTGTGCTCTCTAGGCCGCATCAGGGTAGCCTGAACAGCTTTCCACCGTGTGTTGAGGAGATGCTGCACTGAGGGCTGTCTCTAAGTGGACTTCTCTCACTGCTCGCTGTTCTCTTCCAGCTTTCTGAAGGCATCTGTGCCATGTTCATGGGCTGAAGGGACGGCTCTTGCTCACAGTGTCTTGTCCTTGACAAGCTGTGTTTGCCACTTGGAGCAATCTTAGAGATTTAGTTGGTGCTAATGCAGAAGCACCTGCAGCACTTGGAGCAAACAAGCTGCTTTTGAACAAAGCAGGAGTCTGAAGCAGCTATACTGTGTAGCTGTGACAAATGTGATCTTAGCTGTACAATGTGTATGTTGTACTACAGAGGCTTTATATAAGGAAGCAATATGTCAGGAAATGCTCTATGGGAATGGCAAAGCAGTATATACAGGAAGCATGAATCCTGTTGCTTTGAAATACTTAATATTGTATGAACTGCTGATTGGATAAACTTCAGGGAGGAGTTTGGTTATGGTCACACTTGATGTTGTACCTGCAGAAAATGCTACAGTTAAAAATAAATAAATGAAGGAAGTGTTAGAAGTACAGTTGCTGGAGCCCTTTAGATTAAACACTTGGAGGGGATGTGCCCATTAAACCTCAGCAGAGACACATCCCCCGAAAAAGGGAGAATCTTTGCACCTGCACAGGGCTGTTCTGTGCAGGAGGATCACACAGAGGCATTTGTCCTTCCAGACTTCAGACCCAGTTTGCTCCAATGCTTTGCAAGTCAATGTTAACTTGCAACCATAAAATTAAACTCTGTTCTTTACAAATTAATATATAACATGCAATAATAATCTCTGGTCATCAGATAGAAGCTTGAAGCATAAAAAACCAATACCAAAACTGCTTTACTCTCTGGGAAGTATTAACAAAAATTTTGTCTTTCAGGTAATGAGATGTGACTCAAACACTAGGGAAAATAGGATGAGATTAAAAAAATCAGAACCAAACAAAAAACCACACATCATTTTACATAGTCACTTTCTCATAAAAGCTTGCATAAACTTCTTTCTTAATCAACCCTCTTTTGCTACTTCCTATGCTTAACTTTTGCTCAGCTTTACCTCATTTCCTATCCTTATTCCTGTAACTTCTGGCCTGATTTGCACTCCTCCCTTGATTAGGAATCAGGAGTTGCTAAAATAAACATCCATGGATGTTGTTTTGGCCTTATCTTTTGCTGAGTCATCCCTTATCACCTCCTACGAGCTCTTGTGAATAATTCAGTTATTTCCTATTTTTCCAATCAGATTGTTGTATCCATTTTCTTGGACTTCCCTCACCCTTAATGTTGGCCTGTTTATTCAGTTAACACCAATGATTTTCTGCTTGACTAGTCTAGCTTTAGGAAACCATTACTGAATTGGGCCATCAGGCCTTACTTTTTTTGTGCTCAAAAATATCTCAAGATTTCAGAAATTTGAGGCCAAGAAGGTGATGTCTTTGGCAGCAATGCTGTTTCTAAAAGGAATTAAAGGGGCTGTAGACAGCCTCTTAAGGGAGATGTTACACTGCATTGTGTCAGTCCCTTCTGTCTCTGGGATGTCAATAAGCACCAAGCTGGTGCCTGGTCCCACATGTTCCAGTCCTGCTTGAGGGACCAGCTTGTGCAGTGTTCCTTGCCTCAGCCCACCACATTGGGCTGGTAGGCATCAGGGATGCATGTGCCTGAACCACAGCTGGGAAAGGTGGATGGAGGTCAGCTTTGTAGCTTCAGCTACCTCTTAACCAATTAATTTGCTTCCCGAGAGGCAGGGGGCTCTGTGCAGGTGGATTTAAGCAGGGGGAACATGTGGAGCCCACTGAACTCCCCTGCGCTGACAGCAAGGTGGTGTGGGGGAAGCAATTGCTGTGACCAGTTGCCTGTGCTGACAAGGCTTCGCTGGAGCTCCCCTGTGGAAGGTGCAGTGTTGGTTGCGACAGAAGCTGCCTCTGGTACAGCAAGCATGATGACGTGTGGCAGCAGCATCTTTCATCATTGCTCCCAACACCAGTGAGGGCTGCAGCTGAATACTGGTCTGCTTTGGGAAGAATTTCTGCTGCTGACAGCTCTGAGGAAAAGACAGCTGGCTGCTTTACAGCTAAACTATTTCTGGCACTTGATGTGGCACATGAAGTCACATCTCCATTTCATATTGAATTAGGTACAAGGCTATGGGCAAGTCACCCTGCAGCTGGCTTTACCAAATCCCAAGTTGTCGTTGAGGGTTCGTGTGCCTCGGGCCATTGCTTTGGGGATGCTGCTCTTGGCACCAGTGCCAAGTGAAGCAGTCCCAGGTCACCTTTCCCTCCAGTGGTGTTTCTGCTGTCTTGGGCCTGATGGTGAACCACATTTGGGAGAGTAGTAAGAACATCCCCAAGCATCTTACCACTTGGTTCCCAATGAGCTCGCACCTTGGCTCTAGAGGGAGCTGCTGTCCTGTCTGTCCCCAGGCTGTGCCAGTACAGGGTTAGGCAGGGAGCTGCTTGGCTTACATGCCCCATGCCCCTAAAGAAAGGGAATGCCCAATTGTACACATGGCACTCCAGCCCACAGCCCTTCTGTGTGGGGCAGGGACCTGCCCGCTCCCCTCTCTGCAGAGCAAGGCCTGTGGGGCTCTGGCTTGGCAGATGTACCATTTGCACATTCCTGTTGCAGCAATCATCACTCATGACTGTTTAACTACTGTGAGTGAGGTGTAAAGCCATTTCCTCTTGGTGTTACAGTGTTGGTTCCCCGCTCAAACTGTTGTCTGAGGCAGACACAGGCATTGTACTGGAATTTTTTCTTTGATATTTTTCAGAGTAATTTTTCATTTTTTATCTTCTCTCTGTTTTTTGTTTTACCCATAACCCTGGTGATTTTCCCACCATTTTGAGGGTTAATTGTCCATAGGCAAAGGATGCATAACTTTCAGAAACCCCCATTTTATAATCTAAACAATGAGCGTGCTGTGAAAAACACACAGCAAGACTTCCTTGAACTGTCCATCTGTTTGTGTGCTTTCCTTGGCCAGGTTTAATTTGGATTTGGATTTGGA
>VZTT01267812.1:0-10115 GCA_013400855.1 Buphagus erythrorhynchus | reverse complement strand
ATAAAGCTGCTCCTGCTGCCAGTATTGCTGGCCATGGCTGGGGCTGTCAGCAGGCTCTGTGACTCAAACTGCTGGCTGGAGGAAGGCCACTTGCCCTTCAGGATGGCGTGGCAGATGTTGTCAATGCGGTTGATGATCACACGGTCCTGCAAACAGAATTGCACGGTGACAAGCTAAAATTGGAATGACTGACCCGTGTATGACAGCTCAGGATTAAAGTCAAGCCCAGCCCAGGTGATCTCAGCTCAGCAGGGAACTGCTTTGGGGGCAAGCATCTCCATGGCACAGGTGCTTAGGAAGAACACCTTGGCCAGAGCATCCAATGGGGTGTGCAGGGGAGCAGGAGGCAGAGCTAGAGCTGTGTGAGCCACTGCTGGCCAGGGCTACCCAGGAACACTTTGATACAAACTGTGTTCATTTTAACCTCACCTTAGGCCACTCAGAGAAGGAGTAAAGCGTCTTCTCCTGCAGCAGCTGGGCAATGGTTGGTGCCCGGGCATCATGAAGATCATCAATCTCCGGCAGGACAGAAGCAGAATTCTTGTTCTCTTCCTCCAAGTACTTCTCTGGACCATCTAAAAAAACAAGGGAGAATAGAGCCTACCACCACCCTGCCTTTCTCCCCAGCTAGAGGTGGGAAGCATCTCCTCACACATTCCCACCCCAATGCCCAGCTGGCTCCACAAAGGTCCCAAACAGTCCCCAAGAGTCTTTAAGAGAAGCAGCAGACCTGGATCAGGGCAGGCTCCCCAAGCTGCTCAGGAAGGACTATCACTCTCCTGAGCTGAGTTTGGGAGACTTGAATTGCAGTAGCCCCCCATCCCTGACCATTTCTAGGTGGGCAAGAAGGGCATATGCTTTTCCAAAGGGAGCTGCTCAACAGGCAGTGCCCTGTGCCAGAAAGGGAAAGGCATCCTGCATTGCATGTCATGCTCTTAGCAGAAGGGCTGCTGGGGCTCAGGGTGAAGAGTTCTGAGAGAGAACTCTCTCAGAGAGATAGTTCTGCAAATGCAGCCCTCAACACCTTTTGCCCTCAGGTGCAGCAGCCCTCAGTTCCTACAGATGGGAGGCCACTCCACAGGCTGGCCAGCCCCAAGGTTTGGCTCTGCAAGGGAGGACAGCAGGTCCCTCCCACCATAGCTAGAGGTGACTGTCAACCTGAGGGAGCTCTGAGGACCATACCTTGGCTCTGGTTGCTGCTGGCTTTCTCCCCGTCATCTCTGTTCTCACACTCTTCTTGCTTTATGCCCTGAGGCTCAGGGTGTGGGGCCTCTGTGCAGCCCGTCTGCCCCTCAGCATCTCGGCCCAAGGACTCCCCCCTGACACAGGGGGGCTCTGCCCCCCGAGGCCCCCCCTGAGGCAGAGGTGTGGGCAGGCTGAAGGGTTGGCACTGAGCCTGGCCCGGTGAGTGCTGCTGGGTGCTCTCCTCATTCAAGCCATAGTTCTCCCTGCCCTCTGCCCTGGGCTCCCCCAGCCCCAGGGCCTCCCTCTCGCCATTTACATCTTCCGGGCAAGTGTCCTCAGGTGTGGGGAGACCAGAACTCTGCTCCTCACCCCCCAGTTCATGAGCCTCGGGGTCACAATCAGCCCTGGTCCTGCGACCATTCAAGCCTTCCACAGCATCTGCTGCGGCCTCAGAGTTATCATCATCCTCTTCTTCCTCCTCATCTTCCTCACTATGGCTCTGACTTGGCCCTAACTTTGCCTCCAATCCTTTCTCCTGCAGCAGACTGATGAACCTCTGCTCAGGAGGAACCTTTAGCTCGTAGTTATGGAGACTGGGACTGTAGAGCCCCACACCTAGGACTCTTTCCATGGTTCCATGCTCGGGCAACCCTACTGCCGGGCTGGCAAGTGCTTCTTTCTGTTCCAAGCCTTTGCTGAGCTTGCTTGGGGCACTCTGTGAAGGACTGCTCTCAGAAGTAGAAGGTGAAGGCTCAGCTTCTCCATTCTGATTGTCTGTTTGGTCAGAGCCCACCTGCAAACCCTCCAGGAAGGGAGCCTCTCTCATGGCATCTGCATCACAGCTGGATGGATCCTCATCCCCCTCCAGCTTGCCCTCGGAGAGTTTGGCAATGCTGCTTCCAACATCTGTGCAGCTTGGGCTGTCCCTGGCGAGGGAGCTCTGCTCACTGGGACAGGCCTTCTCATCGTACATCATGCACACCAGGGAGTCTGGCAGCGAGCTCTCATCGTAGTTACTGGAAATGATGTCCCGGACTTCCGACATGAATGTTTCACAGTTTGCATCCAGTGGGCTGCCCCCAGCCTGGGACATGGTGCTGTCCACGGTTTCTAGCTTGATGTGACTCTCGGCTTCACTCTCCAGGGTTTCACAGGTCTGGTCCATCTGGCTGTACATGGGGGAACTGTAGAGTTTGGAGTTAGACTGGTAAAGACAGCACAGGGTTTCTGGGCCTGGGAGCCCCGTTCTTTTATGCTGGGCATAGTTTCTGTATGCGTCTAAAAAAGACAGCTGGGGGTCATTCATGATATAGTAGTCAGTGCGGTTCAGGCCGTGCTTGGCGGTGCCGATCAGCAGGTCCCGGTCATGTTTGCCACACTCCCACCACACGGGCAGGTAGAGGCTGGGCCGGCACAGCTTGAGGCGCTCCTGGAGCTGGGGGCACTTGAGCACCTGCTCGCGCACCTTGCGCAGCAGCTCAATGCGGTACAGGGTCCTGGCAGCACGCTCCTCCGTGATGGGCTCCACATAGATGTCAGGGTCTGGAGGACCTACAGCAGGGACAGCAAAGCCAAGGACACGTTATTTGGCTTGGCAGGAGTTCCTCAGAGGCTTTTAACCCTTGCTCATACTGAAGGTAAGGTGGCACCAATGCTTGTAGCCACTGTTGAGGCCTCTTTTTGCAGTCTCAGTACCTTCCAGTCATATCCCACCAAATGGACACAGGGAGTAAAACCCCCTGACTTGAGCAGCTGGATCAAGAGCGGCACCAGCTGCAGAGGATTTCAGAGTCTTCTCTGAGCTCTGCTCCATCATCAGCAGCAGTGCTGGAGCTGCCTGGACCTGCAGGCAGACTGGCTCCCGGCACTCTGAGCCTCTGGTAGCCCTTCAGCCCATTGTCAGGGAAGAGGAGCTTGTGCAGCTCATCTGATGAGGAACACCTACCTAAGGCACAACACACACACATAAAGAACTGTGCCTAAGACTAGACTCCATGACACCTCTGGGGCAAAATGTTTTCTGCTGCTGTTGGAAACAAATCGCTTTGTGTCTAAATAGCCTCCAAGAAGCTTTTCATCTGTCATGTCCTGTCTGGTGCCAATGCAGGGCCTCTGCAGAGAACTCAAAGAAAATGGATGCCCTGTGTGTTGGCCAGGCTTCCCGAGCCTCCTGCAGTGGATCCACGCTCCATTTACCGTGCAGCAGAGCTCCACAGTCAGCACAGGAATAGATGGGGTGGACTCTGTCCAATGGCACCGGAGGGATGCTTGGAGAGCAGTAATACAGCTCATCCAAACAACGCCCAGCTCCAGCATGGAGCTGTGCTTTGTGTGAGCTCTACTTGTCTCTCACATATAGAGGTTGCTATCTTGGATAAAACAGGTTGTGATTTCCTGTGAGAACTCTGAGAGTTTTGTGAGAGCAGGAGCAGGGGCTGCTCTACCCTCCCACTGTGCCAGGGAGGCACTACATGGTGGGGACAAGGCAGCCAGAAATGTATGACTGCTGCAAGCCCACAGCCTGCATCTCACTACTTCCAGCTGTCTCTGAAGCTCCTCCCTTGCTCTCCTGCTCCATGAGAGCTGTGGGATCCCTTCTACATGGACCTACCATTACCCCCCCACCATAGGCCATGCAATTTCCACTCACCATCCTCTTTCCACAAAGGGAGACCACAGACATTCTTGCACATGGCCACAAAGCTATAGAAGTACTTCTCCAGGCTCTCATCAGTCTTCTTCTCCAGTCGAGAGATGGCTCGGAACTGGGCCCAGTCAAAGATTTTTTTCTCTTGGTCATAGATAACCCCAAAGGAGGAGACAGTGCGGTAGAAATCTGCCTGCTCCCTCCTGGTCCACCTGTGGAGCAAGGCGGAGACAGGAACATCATTGAGACATGTTCTGGGCCCAGAGCAGGGAAACCACCATGCAGAGAGGCTCAGAGAGTACGGTCTAGTTACTGACCAACAGTTTTGAGGGAGGTGCCCAGGAGGAGCACACTGAGGAGACACCACAGCCCAAGATGCTCTGACCTCTGGTGCACAGGGAGGAGGAGCAGAGGCCACGGACCCTCTGGCTCTCAACTCATTGCTGAAAAAACCCTCTTGGCTGTTTCAATAAACCCCTTAGTGCAGCTCTGGGCTGTACTGCCAACAGGGTGCAGGCTCCAGCAGCTTCTGTGGAAGCACAAACCTATCCCATCTACTCCCTTCCTGCCACATCAAGCTGTTTCACTTCCATGGAAAGGTCAGTTATCTGTACCAGGAATTACAAAGGAAGGATATGCAGACACAGTTTTCATCCAGCCTCTTCCAGAGGGAAACTGAGACTGGGGCTTGCTGCTGTAAGGGTCCCAGTAACAAACACAACTCACCTTACTGAGTCCTGTGGACTCCTGGGTGTCACCCCCTCCCCACCTCTCTCAGAGGAGAGTGGCAGGGGTGATGGAGGAGTTCAGTTAGAGCACTCTTAGAACACAACTTTCATGCTGGCTTGGACCCTCTGAGCTTTCACCTTGTGGGGACCAGTCAAAGGACAGAGATGGTGAAGTGTCCTGGGCAAATACAACCCCAGGCAGAGCCCAGAGAAGTAGCACAGATAACAGACCTGGGTGCATACAGCAGGGCAAGAGCAGAAAAAGGGGAGCACTGAGGCCTGAAGAAAGCTTCCACTCACATCTCAGCCTCTGAATTGCAGCTCTGAGCCAGCACCAGCAAGCAGCTGAGACATGTCAAAGGAAAGTAGACAGGGTGACAACACCCACAGCACTCTCCAACTGCCCAAAAATATACCTGGACGAGCACTGCCACCCAGGGGCTGCAGTCATGTTTCATTTCAAAAATGAGAACCAGAAGAAAGTTAATAAATATATTAGTGATCCAAATCAAGAAGCTCAATGGTGAATTTGTCAGAAGGCCTCAAATTAAAAGCTAGTGGAAAACTCCTGTAAGGCAATCTTCCCTAGAAAAAGCCTAGAGAATTAAGGAGCAGGAGATACCAGGCTGTTGTGATATCCACAGCACAACCATTGATGCCCCCACCTCAAAGAAGGGATGGTACGACTGGAAGAAGTCCAGAAAAAGAGGAAAGGGAAGGTGGGTTGGAGCAGCTTCTACACAAGGAGGCCAAGAACAGAGCACAAGGCAGCACACATACCATGTGGTTACATGGGTCCTGCTGCAGGGACAGGTTCACAGGAGGCAAAACCATTGAGGGCTGGTGACCACAGAGAGTCCCAGTCCCAGGGTGGCATGGGAGACTGGCAGCAACGGCAGCAGAATCAGCCTGTGCACACCCTCCCAACAGCTGCAAAGAGCCACCCAGGGTGCTGGGACAGTCCCAACCCCCTCCCACTTACTGGGACACAAATGAAATGAGAGCACAATGCAACCAGATATGTCACCACTGGGCTCCAGAGGCCATGAGCAGGAGGCACAGCCAGTGGTGAGAGCCACAATGGTTGGAAGGGCACTGCTCACGGGCTGTGACAGTGCTCATCGGTCACCCTCATCCGCAGTGTGTCCCAAGGACACAACTCTCCTCTGCTGAGACTGACCCCTGGCCCAGCAGACACTGGATTTGACCCCGAAGAGCTGTCCCCTCATTTCCATTCAGTGTCACCAGCTGCTACCCACGATCTCCAGTTTGCAGTGGAGGCTGCTCCCCAGCTGGGCTGGCTGCTGGAGCAGCAAGGCTCCCATGGCTCAGAGCATGTTCCCAGCCCTGCAAGGACCCGTGTGACTCCATGCCCTGGGCAGCCAGCAGCACAGACAGCTCTGGTGACATTTGCCTGGGTCAGTTCTGAGGGCCAAGGAATTCAAATGGGCTAAACCAGTTTTGTAAAAGCTCCTCTGCTGCAATACCTTTTCTGCATCTCTTTGTTCACTGAGTCCATCTCGGAGGCTCTCCGGAACATCTCATCCTGCAGCCAGTAGCCATGGTTACCAGGCACCAGCATCTCGGTGCGGGGAGGCAGCTCCTTGCGGTTGCAGCGTTGGTAGACGGTGACGAGTCGCCGCAGTCTGGCCGTGAGAGCAGAGGAGACAGGCCAGCAGGATCTGTCTGAGTCGGAGCCATCCTGGGCTTCAAACATCAGCAAGGACATTAGTATTTAGCACACATGCAAGCCACAGGTTCCCACATCCTCTGGCAAGCTCCAAGAGCTTCCTCCCATTTTCTGCCTCCCTTGGGGAGCATCAGCAATCACAGTCAAGAGTCGGGGGCCACGTGACCATCCCTGGGCCTGCAGGCTAACAGCCTCATCATGTCTTAGCTTCCTTCAGAGAGAGTCCAAAGGCTGAGATCAGGGTAGGAATTATGGCTCCAGGCCAGGCCATGTATGTGGAGAAGATTGCAGCTCCCTGCTCAGCAGTGGGGCCAGCCAGCCCATGGCATGTGCCAAAACTGCCCACTGCAGAGACCTCACACACTCATCTCATGCAGGCAACTGCATGAATAAGAGCAGGCTAATGGCTTCCAGTCATCCTGGGTAGCTTTGGCTGGAACCCTAGCTGCCCTGCCACAGGGCCCATCCATGGGTCATCTGTGAGTCTGTGCATGAGGCCCCCTGCTCAGGTTGAGCTGCCTCACCCACTGACACAGGGCAGCATGTCCCTCCAGCCCAGTGATGTGTTCCTCCCACCAAGCAGTGCCTGGGGTAGCACTCAGGCTGGGCTGTGCCACACCAAACCCTGAGAAGCCATGGACCACAGTGCAGGAGACATGGCCTCACCTGTCGCTGGCTCGTCCCGCTTCTCACTGGCTTCACCCACCCCAGCAGCCACGATGTCCTGCAAAAGGAAACAATCAGAGAGGGCTCAACCCCACACAGAACCCCCTGCACCATCCTTGGTAGGGTGTAGGGTGTGGGATGGGCAGGGTTGTGTGTCCAGTGCCCTTGGGCTGCAGATGCTGGCTGTGCTCAGCACACAGGATCAGAGAGGTGACAGCTCAGAGATGCCATTTTGGGCCTGGAGGGAAGGATCACCACAGTGACAGAGGCTGTAGTGCCACTGCTCAGGACAGCAGCAGTGTGACTGCCTCCACTGTTCGAACAACCTCCTGTGCTGCCTCATTCCCTGATCTTTCTCTCCCCCAAGACCATTTCTTTTGGGACATCCTTGCCTCCTCTGCCAGGGCCCCATGTGGCTCCTGAAGCCAACCAAGAGTGAGAACCAGCATTCCTGGGAATCCCCAGCCTTCAATACCCCTCAGCTCCTCAGGAGGAAGATGCTGCCCAGGCCCACAGATAGCATAGAGCAGCACAGCAGAAGCTGTGCTCCAGGGAGCAGAGGCAATGCACACAAGACAGGGCACACACAAGGCAGACCAGACATGCTGGCTCCCTACTGCCCTGCAGCAGAGCTTATGGAGCTAAGCCTGCACTGCAGGGCAAGCTAGGCAGCATCAGATTTGTATCTACCACTGTGAATCCCACTCACCTCCTGTTTTGACAGCCCCTCCAGCTTTTCTCCACTGCTCTCTTCTTTTTCCACGCTGCCCCTAAGTGAGAGAGCGAACAGTCCCTGGTAGTGGTAGCACAGCCCCCATGGCTATGCCAGTTCTCAGCACCAAGAAGCAAAGAATTGGTGCTCATGCCATCCCTCCACCTCATACTGGGGACCAGCTCCCTTCTGCCCTCCCCTCTGTGCTCAGAAGCACAGCCTGCTCCCTCCCTCCACCACCCTGCCCCAGCAGTGAGCCAGGCTGCTGCGAGAGCTCGGCTCCATCCCCTGCCCACCTTTCAGCAGCATCCTGTGCCCCATCGCTGACGCCCTGCTCGGCAGAGAGCAGCTTCTCATCTGGCATGCCCACCTTCTCCAGGAAACACAGCGCTGGGTCCGCCCGCATGGCGTTGTACCGCTCGTAACCTGCCACGCCATCAGGACAGACAGACAGCACACAGCAAGGCCTGAGCCTGCTTCACAAAAACCTCCTGCTCCTGGGACACAGCTCCCCATCTGCCTCTCACTCCCTCTGTGTGGCCATGAGAGCAATTCTCACCCCCAGAAATTCACAACAATTTCCCAAAAAGTGCTAATGGCTCTGCAGCCCCTGGGCAGCAGGCAAAGGGAAAGGTCAGTCTTCCTATCCCACCCAGAAGCAGCACAGCCACCATGCAGGGTGCAGCTGGGGCACGCAGCCCTGTGTCTCCTGGAAACCCCACCAGGACTCCATGAGGAGGCCAAAAAAAGATCTGTGCCTTTCTCCTTGCCCTCACACAGCAACTGCACACTGCTCCTGGCAAATCAGAGTCTACCACGAGGTCTGCCATGGCCACCCTGGGCACCATGGGGTGCCTGTTCACCACCCAAACATGTTGCTGGCATCTGGGGAGAGTTGTCCTGGTGCTGTGTGGCTGTGGAGCATGGCCATGGCTTTGCCCCTTGCACTGACATGACATCCCCTCCAGTACCAGAGGTACTCATTCCCTCACACACCAGCACCCACCAAACAGCTGGGTACACACCGTGCTTGAAGACGCCAATGAGCAGGGATTTATCAGCCTCAGCATTCCACCAGTCCACTGGGATCTCCACGTAGTCAATGTCTGGCAGCAGCACGTCCAGCTCCCTGTGGCAGACATGGTATGAACACCCCTCTCCCAGCCTCACCAGACACTGAGGGGCACTGGGCATGGCTCAGAAGGGACAGGGGGAGGCAGGAGCCACTGCTTGCTGACTTGGGGACAGCTAATGACAATGGTCTGGGGCCCTGCCATGACACAGGTATACATCTCCCTGGTCAAATAGCTGGAGTCTTGGTTCCACCACAACCTGCTGCCCTCCTGCTCCTCTTTCTCCAGGGCAGTGGGTGCCCTCTCTCCCCTCCACCCAAGCAACACCAGAGGACTGAAGATCCTGTCTTACCTGAACAGCATCTCTAGGGATAAAACACTTCACACCTACCAACCCCAAAAGAATGCTGTCTCCCCACATACATTCGTGCTGATGGAGCTGTGCTGGGGAAGGCAGCAGCCCCTACTCGGGGAAATTAAGCTTTTAAGCTTAGCATATCATGCTTCTCTGAGAAACACTGAGAGCTGAGTCTTTGCAGAAAGGTCAGGAGCTGGCAGGCTGCAGGCTCAGTGCCATTACAGAGCCTGTGGGTCCCACTGTTCCCAGCTCTGGGAAGGACTGCAGGCCACAGCGATGGGGCATGCTGCTCTGAGGCCTGGCCCTGAGACTGGGAGCATTCTCTGTGAACTCCCACTTTGTATAAGGGCCCATTTGTCAAGCAGCACCCAGAACCATTTTCCTGTAGGGCGTCCCTGCAGGTGCCCACCACCCCCAGGCTGGAGCTACAGTCTCAGCTGCTTCAGCAGGGCTGCCATGGCTGCAGTCTATGCACAGGCAGGGTGGCTGCCTGAGGGTGCAATTTTGCCTGAGGAAGACCTGTGGTCTGATTCATCTGGAGCTGCAGAGAGCCCAGATGTGGCTCAGTCAGATACCTGTGGCAGCGCTCAAGCCCGAGAAGCCTCGCAGGGGTTCACCGTTAGGTCCCTACCTGGCAGGGGTCCCCTCAAAGGCTTTATCCGCAGCCTCCCCCAGCACTTCAGCCTTCAGGTAGTAGAGCATTCGCACCCGCAGCAGAACCCTGTCCCGGGCAGCAGAGAGGTCAGCAAGGCCAGTGAAACCTGCTTGACACCATGTTTTCCCACGTGGAAGGACCCAGTTCTGGGTCCAGGCTGGGCAGTGACTAAGCAGTGTCACACTGCCAGTCCTGTGACCTACTGTCTGGAGGGTCACTTAGGACATGGCTTCCATGAGCTGGAGGGTAATGCAGACAGTCCAGCAGTGGGAGCATGGTGATCCTTTGTGGGCTGTGAGCCCTTCACAGCCCCCTCCCACCCTCCCAACACTAAAGGCCCTCAGCCCACTGTCTCCATGAGCCAATGTGGGCTCCTGCGAGGGGGAATGGTTTTAAACTAA
>VZTT01189574.1:829-12426 GCA_013400855.1 Buphagus erythrorhynchus | reverse complement strand
AAGCCCTCATTCCATGATTCCTGGCAGCCCCCGAGCCCAGAGGTCTCCCAGCACCAACCCTTTGTAAGCATCTTGCTCTGGGATAAGATTTTGCTGCTCCTATCCTCTGAAAATATCTCGGGAGAATTTGCTCCAGCCCAAATGGCTCTGCTTGAAAGGGTTTCAAACATCAAACATGTGCTGGGAGTTCGGAGCAGGGTCTGGCTTGGTTTGCCTGCCCTTTTCCCAACTCCAAACAGCTCCAGAGCCCTGAACTTGGCTTCACTAAAACCCCCGATTCCACCAAAAACTGAAATAAAAACTGGGCGAACACCTCCCTCCATCCCTTTCCCCCCAGGACCCTCTGCATGGTCAGGTTACAGTTTCCTGCTGGTTTTCCTGGGTCTTCCTGGGCTGGGCTCCCACTGGGAGCTGGATGGGCACAGAGTCCCTGCCCTGAGGAGTGGTGGGAGGAGAAGGTGACTGAGACCAGTCTGGAGCCCACAGAGAGTTCTGTGCCTTCCTAAATCCTGCCCTGACACTTGAATTCTTCCTAAGAGTGTTACTGGGAAGCTGTGGCTGCCCCTGGATCCCTGGCAGTGTCCAAGGCCAGGTTGAACACTGGGGCTTGGAGCAGCCTGGGACAGTGGAAGGTGTCCCTGCCATGGCAGGGGTGGCACTGGATGGGCTTTAAAGTCTTTCCAACCCAACCCATCCTGGAATTGTGTGATCTTTGTGACAAGTGCCTGTGTCCCACCCTGGGGTGTCCCAGAGCTCCTCAGGACAGTTTCCACCTGGGAATCCCAGACTTGGCTGGGCCACAGCCAAGTGAACAAATCTGGGTCCCTTTTGTGCCATTTTAACCATTCACTCTGGTTTATTTGGGCAGACCCAGCCCCTGGGGAAGGTTTCTTGGATTCTTCCAGCCACGCTGGTCTGAGGAGGCTCCAACAGAACCACAGGGACCTCCTGGTGCCCAGGGAGGGCAGAGCCAGGAGCACAAAGTGCCACACTTTTTATACTTCATTGGGAAGCTTTGTAAATTAATTGGAGTACAAAGTCAGGTCTAATTGATGTTTGTATTGATTGAACTGCTCCAAGTCTTAATTTTGGTTGTAAAACTTCCTTTAAAACAGAGCCATTTATAATTAAGACAGGATCTGTAATTAATGGAGTTTTATACTCATAAAACTGCCTCTCTCATCAGTCTAAATTAAACTCCACATGAAAGTTGGAGCAAATTAAATACAGTAGATGCCAAAACTACTTTCTCTGAACTCTTTGCTATTCTTATTAATGTCAAAACAGAAGAGATGTGAAAGTGTAGAAAAGTGTTGGAAATCCATGTTTGGAGGGGAGACAGCAGGACAGCACAGACACCATGGTCTGTGCCCACCCCGTGCAGGGTGAGCACAGAGACATCCCCACCACCTTCCACACCAGGCAGGAGTCAATTCCCACATTCCAGCTGGAAAATTAATATTTTCATATTAAAAAATCAGTATCTTGCACCTCTTACACCATCCTAACAAACACAAATCTGCTTGGAAAAGTGTTTTGTTCCACCAGAGTCACACAAGGTCACCACGCTCAAGGAGGGGTTGGCAGAGGTTCCCCTCCCGTGCCAGGGGTTATTTAAAACAAAGCTTCATTAAAACAAGGGTGGGGATGGGCCTGGCCATTCTCCCAAATCCCCATTAATGAAACTCCCAAGCTCTGGTAACCATGGTTGACCAAATTACTCTTTCCAGCCTCATCCACTGGAAATCTTTACAGCCATCAACCACAATATTTACACAGCCCAGACAATTCCGAGTTTGTGGCAAGAAAATAAATCATCATGGACATATGTACCGAGCTAAAAGTTCCCCAATAAATCTGTTTGCCATGTTTGCCTCATTCACATCTAGGTAATTAGCAATTCCCTGCTTTAAATGCTCCCATTAATTTGGGTTGCTGTTTTTAGTGGAATATCATTTCCTCTTCCCAAAAGGGCCATTACTATTTTTGTATCACGGGTTTTTTCTGGCTGCCACATTCTGCTCTCCCCACTCAAAAAAGTCACTGCAACCTTCACCAAGTATTTATGGATTGAAGATTCCTACCCACATCACTGAGCTGACATCCAGAGAGCCTCTCACAGCTGCCCAGAGTTCCCAGGGCTATCCCACAGAACTCCAAAGTGCAGCTGGAGCCCAGGCTCCTCAGGAGCTGCTGTGAAGAGCTGCTCAGGCACTGCTTGTTCCCAATGGCATCCTTTGGGATGTCCCCATGGACAGCAGCAATCAGGGATTAGGGAAGTCTCCAGAGCACTCTGGGTGAGGAGCTCTGGGTTTGTCCCCTCCCTGGGGATAAGGATTATTCCAGCTGCTCCTGAGCAGCCATCAGCCAAAGCAAGCTGGGCTGATGGAGATGGAGGAGGTGCCTCCCCAAAAGGGTGGGAGGGAAATGCCCAAGCAGCACCAAACCCCTTGGTCTGACCGGTTTTAGAGCAAAACCAGACAGGTCTGTGGCCCTCCTGCCTCAGAGCCTCCCTTTTCAGCCAATTCTCCTTATTTGTGTTCCTCTCATCCCATCAAAGCCTCAGAGGTTGCAGGAGCTGGGAGAGGTAAGGGAATGCAGAGAGCTGATTATTAACGAAGCACATAAATTACCATAGTGATAATTACCCAAAGGAGTGAGGTTCAAAAGAGCCTCTCTCTGTTCCACCACGGATTCCCAGCCCAAACACCCAGCCCAGCCTGGGGCCAGCCCTCTCTCACAGCCAAGCTCACTCTGGTGCATGACAAACTGGGATGGGACTGGCTCTGTGCCACCAGGAGCTGAGAGCTCCTCCTCAGCCAGCAGATGAAGGATGGCAGAATGAGCTGTGCCCATGGGCAGCTGCATCCCAGAAATCCCCCAGAATGGGAAGTGACATCCAACATTCCAGCACTCAGGAACTGAAACTCGGGAAGGTGAAACTTTCTCTAGGAGCTGATCCCTAAAAGGTTTCTCTTTGAATGAGAAAGACTCTAAAGACATCACCAGTTGTCTGATTCCTTCAGTCACAGCCCAGCTCCATCGATGGGAATTTTCCTGCCTCCATCACTGGGATCAGAATTCCACATGTGTAAAATCACCACATTTTCCCTGGGAGACACCGAGTCCCTCCCCAAGCTCAGCTCTTCCTTTGGCTGAGCAAAGACACCAACCCTGCTCCCCCTGAGAAACATTCCATGGGCAGCTTCTCCATGCAGAGGAGCTCCAGGGATGTTCCTTCTTGTAAAAAAATCTCTATAGCCAAATAAAGAAAAACTCCTCTCCCTAAAATAAATTTTAAAAAAACTATTGAAGTTAGTAACTAACTAAAGTGTTTCTGTATATTGCTATTAAGAAGAAGAAGAAAGTATGGAAAAAGAAAAGAGAAGTAGTCTGAATGTTTTTTTCTAAATTTATTATTTCTTTATGTTGTTAATAAAATTTTTCTTTACACCCTTTAAGTTTTTAGATCTGCCTTGCTTTTACTCCTAATCCTGTTTCACAGCAAAAAATAAGTATATTAAAATTAGCAAATCTAAACTGCTACACTGATTAGTATTTCTACCCAGTTCAAACTGAAACCAAAACAGCCATGTTTGGCTTCAAACATTGCTGGGATGGAGAAACAGGCGCTCTCAACACATCAGGAGAGCTTTTTATGTGCCAGGCCTCCACACTGTGATTTCAGCCCTGAGTTTTGGGTGAGAAGGTGAAATAATCATACTAAACATCTGAAAACAGCAGCTTGTGTTCTCTGTTCTTGCAGCTAAACCTCAGCAGAGACATCCCCAGAGCACAAGGAGTCAGCCCTTCCCCACAGCAAATCCCACAGCAATGCTGTGTCCCAAGGTGTCCCTCGGGCTCAGGTGGCACCAGGTGACACCCAGGTGTCACCCAGCCAAAAGCCCTGGCCTGCTGCTCTCTTACAGGGGAAATAAACTGAAATAAACCCTTCAATCACCTAAAAACTCCTGTCCAAACCCCAAACAGCAACAGCTCCTGAAGTGTGAGCTGCTGTCTCATCCCATCTCCTTCTGCCAGCCCTGAAGGGACACCTCAGCCTTACTGTCATTGATGGCAGCTGCAGAAATCAAAGCACATCTCTTTATCCAAGGAGGAAAAAACCCAAATTAGAAACACCAGAGCCAGTGCAGGACAGCAGAGAACCTGAGGAGAAGCCAGACTCCCCCTCCAGAGCCCTGGATTTAACCAGACTCTTGATTTGCTTTGCTGCCATTTCCTCAGCTCATACATTCCATCTTTTTCTTGTGAAAAGTGAGAGCCAGACAAAAGGGAGGATGAGGAATCCAGCAAAGGAAAGCTGTGGAGAAAGGAGCCTGGAAGGTCTCTGGAATGAACCCTTGAAGAAGCTGTCAGCTCCCTAAGCCCCTTCCCAGAATGGAGTGGGAAGTGTCCCTGCTGCATCCCAGCCAAGCCAAACCAGGGAGATTTTTACTGCTGGGCTGGAATGGCCATTCCTGGGCTTTGCCAGAACCCAGGCTCAGCTCCTGGGAGCCCCTCAGGGGAGCAATGAAAGCACTGGGAGCCACTGAGGACCCTGAGGGCACAGGGGTGGCTCAGGTGTGACCCCACTCCTGGGGCTCCTCTGCCAGGGTGGGAGGGATCCCTGCACATCTCTGGCCAAATCCTGGCCCTGCTCCTGTGCCCTTGGCTTGGCTGCAAAAGAACCATCCCGAGGTGATCTGTGTCCTGCAGAGCTTTCCCCAAAGCAGACCCAGCCTCTCTGAAACACCTCATCAGCTCCCAGCACTGCCCTGGCCCCGTGTCCAGGCTGCAAGGAGATGTTTGGATTTCATCTTTCTCTGGAAGCTGGGACCTGGCCAGCCTAAATCTGCACGTTTGCCACACCTTCAGGGCAGAACTGAGTGAAAAAGCTCAGACTTAAAATGAAACACTTTGTTTTGGAGCACATGAGAATTCTTTTTTCCTCCATAGCTTCCGATTCATGGGAGAAAAATGCAAAAAATCAAATGTGCTGATTTGGCTCAGATTAAAAAAAAAAATATAGAAAAAAGTAGGGGTATCCATTTATTTTTAAACTCCAATAAATGGAACAATCCCCTATTTGCAGAGCTGCACTGGGAGGCAGTGCCTGTCCTGGGGCTGTTAACTCTCCCTGCAGTCCCTGAGGAACAGATTTGTACAATCAGGGACGTTGTTACTCCTGTGCTTTAGAGAGAGAAACTCAGCCCATCTCACTTCCACTTCCTCCAGGAGCAAAGCAAACATCCAACTCTATTTTCTCATTTTCCCTCCTGCAGCACTGGAATCAAATTTCCAAAGCAGTGACAAGCTCCAGTGGGTGTTTCTGCTGGGCATTCCATCCCTCAGACAGGCTGGCAAACACAGCTCTCCGTGGCAAAGGCAGAAATTGCTGTGTCCCCTCCCTCTGTGAAAACGTGAGCAACTGCTGAGCACAAAACTGCTCCAAGTCTTTTGTACCCCCGGGAAGTAGCAGCAATTCCAATGGTTCCAGAGCCCCTCCCTGCCCCTGCCCACCCAGAGCTGTTCACACAATCTCACACCCTGCATTTGATTTCCTTGAAAGGAAAGTAATGAGATTTGTGTTTCCTCGCAAATTAAAAAGAAATTGCCCAAAAGAATAATCCTAAAATACAAAATACTGCCTCATCCCAGATGTTTCTAATAGGCTTGTGTTCTAGTGGCTTATTTAGAGAGACTTTTCCTAAATGACATCTTAATGATGTGCATTCAGGACCATGAGACACAAATATAATTCACTACCAAAGCTTGGGGGTTTTCTTTCTTTTGTTGTTTTTCCCCCCCCCCAGAATTGTTATCAAAATAAAGGAGACATTTTCAGAAAGCCTTTGTGCTGTTCTGCAGTACTAAAGACTGAAAATTCCAAATGTCAACGTTTCTGGGAGTTCTTTTTCTTGCTCTTACTTGGCTCTTGCTTGCCCCTCAGCTCCAGGCAGGACACAGGCTGGCACTGAGCAGCTCCCAGCTTGTCCAACCCATCCCAGTCCCAGCCACATTTGGATCCCAGCTGCTTTCCCCACTGGGGAATGGTGCCAGGACTCTGCAGACCTGGGCACTGAGCTCCACCATCTCCTGTCCTGTTATTCTGAGTGGTGCTTCATGTGATGCCCATGTGAATCCTGCTGCTGTCCCAGCACTGCCACTGTCCCTCCCTTTTGTCCCTCTCAGCTGGGTCCAGGCCACAGGAGCCCTTTGGGGTGGGGGTGAACAGGAGACCAAGGCAGACAGAGAGGTCCTGGCTCGGCTCACCCCACAAACCCCACCTGGTGCAAGGCTCAGGGTGCCCCAGAGAGCCCCTGGCTGAGCCCCCCTGCCCAGCATCACCAGGGAGGAGGGAGGGAAGGACCTTGGGCTGAGCTCAGCCTGCCAAAACCAGGGCTCAGCTTCAACTCACTTCATTTGGAGAGTGAACAACATGAGCCAGGCTGGCAGCAGCCCCAGGAGCTGCAGTGCTCTCACCCTGCAGTGGCTGGGCTGGCACCGAGGGCCCCCAGAGCGTTCCAAAACTGCAGCTCCTGCCTGGACACTCCCTGTGCCCCTGGACACTCCCTGTGCCCCTGGACACACCCTGTGCCCCTGGACATTCCCTGTGCCCATGGACACTCCCTGTGCTCCTGGACATTCCCTGTGCCCTGGACACTCCCTGTACCCTGGACATTCCCTGTGCCCGTGGACACTCCCTGTGCCCATGGACACTCCCTGTGCCCCTGGACATTCCCTGTGCCCTGGACATTCCCTGTGCTCCTGGACATTCCCTGTGCTCCTGGACATTCCCTGTGCTCTCAGACACTCCCTGTGCCCTGGACATTCCCTGTGCCCCTGGACATTCCCTGTGCCCCCAGACACTCCCTGTGCCCTGGTCATTCCCTGTGCCCTGGACATTCCCTGTGCCCCCAGACACTCCCTTTGCTCCTGGACATTCCCTGTGCCCTGGTCATTCCCTGTGCCCTGGACCCTCCCTGTGCTCTCAGACACTCCCTGTGCCCCCAGACACTCCCTGTGCTCCTGGACATTCCCTGTGCCCTGGACATTCCCTGTGCCCTGGACACTCCCTGTGCTCCTCAACACTCCCTGTGCCCATGGTCACTGCTGGCATCCTGGGTAGGATCAGGAAGCAAAGGGAGCTGAGTTCTCCTGTTCCTCCCCGCTGTTCCCAGAGCATCCCTGTCCCTCACAGCCCTCGCTGGGGCCCCTGCAGCCCTGCACAGCCCCAGTGCTTGGGAGCTCCAGGGTCCCTGGCAGAGTGGCACCCCATGGATGAGTGTCCAAGGCCAGACTTCCAAGGGCTCCTACAGATGCACTTCGATGTCACCAAAGCCAGAGCTGGTAGAGCAGCACTTCCCACTGGGCTCCTGCTCCCTGCCCAGGTCGCCTGGACCCATCTGGGTGCAGGCTGTGGCTGCAGGGTCCAGGGACAGCAGGGAATAGCAAATCCAAGGCTGGAGGCAGCTGCTCCTCTCACCTCCTCCCCAGCTCCAAACCCTCTGCCCTCTGCTCCCTCCCACCCACGCTGTCCCATCCCACCGGGGCACAGCCCCCTTCTTACTCCCCTCCTCTCCTGCTTCCCCCAGCTCTGACTTTTTGGGAACAGGCAGTGCAGATCCTGAGGGAGCATCCTTGCACAATCCATTTAATGAACCCAGCCTTGGCACCTCTTTCTCAACTGAGCTGAGGCTGTGATATCTCAGGAGCCATGTCTGGCCAAGGGGAACTGGCAAACAGAGAATTCCAGCCAGAGGGAGAGGACAACCAGGTTCAATTCCCGGTACTGCTGGCATCCCTCTGCTGGCCTCACACCCTGCTCTCTGTGCCAGGGCCCTGGCTGGGCCTCAGGACAGGAAAGGCACTTTCTGGCACACAGGGACATGGGGACAGGACCACACTGTCCCTCAGCAGAGCCCTGTGGGTGATGGATATTCCCTGGAGCAGCAGGGCTGGGATCCTGATAGCGCCACGGGCAGTGCTCCCACCCCAAACCAGGAGCACCGACCTTGACATCTGGTGATGATTCCAAAGGCTCTGCTCAAGTGGCATCTGAAAAAAAACCCCTCAAAGGCACCAGGTGAGACCCTCTCAGTCACTGGGTTTCTGTCCCTGCCACTGCAGCAGCGCTGTGCCAGGACCTTGTGCCACCCCCCTTTGTCACCAGCAGGGACCACAGGGACATGGGCACTGGGCAGTCCAGGCAAAGCCATTGCTCAAGGGGAGCAGGAGCCACAGAGGAGAGGCTCTGGCAGCTCCCAAGGCTGTAGTGGCTTCTCTCCCCAAATTTCTCTGCTACCCAGTAAACTGAGGCACAGAGGAATCAGTGACAGCCAAAACATCCCAGTGAAGGACTATGAACAGGGATCTGTCCTTCTGCTTCTCCAGTGTACACCTAACCCCTAAACCTCCTTATTTAGGGGCAAAACCTATTTCTGAATGTTCCCCTGTACAGATTCAGTGGGGTTTTGCAGATATTTATGCCTTGGAGAGGAGGATGCTCTGAGGAGCCGAGGCACTGATTCTGCTGGGCTGGGGCTGGATTACAGCTGATGTGCTGAAATGAATGTCACCTCCTGGCTGAAATCCCTGTCCCCACAGCACCAGGGACAGCTGGCATTGCAGTGTCCCACCAGCCTGGCAGGCAGAACACCAGGATCATCTCCAGACCCTGCAGGATTTTGAATCAGGGTAATTAAAGGATGGATCTTCAAAGGCCAGCTCTGAGACTCTGTCTGAGTGAGCAGAGCCCTGGCAGCCCCACAGGCCCCTCTTGTCCATCCAGAGCTGTCCTGCTGGGATTCACCAGAGCCATCCCTGCCCCAGCTCCTCCACTGGCAGCTTGGCCAGCCCTTTTCCCAGCCCTCCCTGAGCTCCTGAGCCCAGCACTGAGAGAGGCCCCAGGAGCTGAAATAAAGAGTGAACTATTTGCTCAGCACTCTGTGCCACCAAGGAATGCCTAAGGCAGCTTAAATGCAGGGAGAAGGCCGGGTTTGTGCCTCTGCCTGTGCAGTTAAATGGGAAGAAATGGCTTTTCAGAGAGATTTTCAGCTGGGGACCAACTGCTTGAGTCCCCAGAACTGCTGTGGCTTCTGCAGCACTGAGGTTCCTCCAGGGCCTCGCTCCTGTGGCCAGGTAAGGAGCTGGATGGCTGGGACAATTCCCACCTGATCCAAAGGAGCAGCCCTTTATGGGGTGGGGGGCTGTCCAAAATCTGTTCCTGTGGCACTGCCAGCCCCAAAAGCCTCGGGCAATTGATGCCTCTCTTTGCTAGGGAGAGATGCTCTGGGCAGACTGAGCCCATCCCAAAGGATCCCTGGGAGCTGGGCCAGCAGGGAATGATGTGTGTGGGACCTGGCTGGGTGTGCACAACACACCAACACCTCCCTGAATCCACAGCTCTTCCCATCCTGGAAAATGGGGGACACAGAGGCATTCATCCTCCAGGGAATGTCCAGGGAATGTCACAGCTCTGGGCTGCAGGAGCCCTGTCCCAGGCAGTGTGACTGCCTGGGGAGTATCTCCGCAGAGCAATAAGGCAGCACGTGAGGCTGAGACCACTGGGTGCATCCAGAAAGATTTCCTGGAATAGCAGGGACTTGCTAAACCCAGGTTTAACACCAGGGATTGAAGAACTTGTAAAATTAATGATCCAGCCTAGGAGTTTGCATCAAAAATTAAAAATCTCTATTAAAAATTGGATAAATGTGTCACAGGCAGATTTAAACGCCTTTTATGGCAGGTTTAGCTCCTGATGTGGATTTGCTCCATTCCCATGGCTGGAGGGGACACAGGCAGCGAATTCCCAGCCATGGGAGCATCGGCCTGGCAGGATCCATGGAATGCCAGGGAGCACCAAAGCCTCAGCAGCACCTCTGGTGAGAGACACACCCACAGCAGACCCGAAAGGAGCTGCACCAAGGCACGGTTTGGATCCCTCTCCCCAAATCCACCTTTTTCCAGCTCAGACAGGCTCCATCTCCACTACAATAATCCAGGAATCCTCCAGCCCTGCCCAAGGATATCTGAATATCCCCCCCATCTCACGAGCCCGTTCTCAAACTGTGTCAGTGTAGCTGGAGCTCAAACCATCCCTTTAATTGTTGTCCAGATGGTGTCCCTGTCATTTTAATTTGCTGGCAGCCAATCCCATTTTATTTGTACTCTCTTGCAGCAAGGACTCTTTCCTTGGAGATGCTGCTGATGCCTGTTCCTTGACTTTGGGGGCAGGGAGTCCAGGTGACACATTCCCCCTTGGGAGGGAGTGTAGGACATGGGGAGCAGAGCCCCTGGAGCCCTTTCCAAGGCTGAGTTTGTCCCCTGGAAAATCAACCTGCCAAAGTCCAGGCTCCTTGTGCATGGCTTGGGATGTAAAGGAGAATGGAAATTCTTGTTCTGGAGTTTCCCCCCATCCAAAGCTTTCTGCCACCTCCCTTCTGAGGAGCTCCAGTGCTGGGGAATCTTGGAGCTCATCCCCCAGCTCCAGTGGTCCCCATGGCAATGCAGCAGCTCAAGCCCTCAGAACCTGGAATTTCTCTGCAGAGCTCCCTGTGCTCCCACCCTTTGGGTGTCCCCTCACTGCACTGCCTGCCTGGGGAGGGAAGTGATGCTAATTCCAGGGAAAAAGAGCTTTCCTGGAGGCTGAGTGGGGAAGGTTGGTGATGCTGGATGAGTGCCTGTGGCACACAGGACCCCGCTGCCACAGGGAATGATTCCCAAAGGGAGCTCAGGACAATGGAGCTGTGCTGGGCAGGGGCCTCCCCTCAGCCAATGCTCCCAGGAATGCTGGAGACTCCTGATGGGACAGAGCACCGGGAATGACACCCACAAACCTTGGGGGATCCCTGCAGCCTCCTCAGGGCTGAGCTGTCACAGCTCCAGGGACAGGGACCCACCCCTTCCCCATCCAGGAACTGTCTGGAGCAAATGGGAACCTGCAACCCAAGAATTCCTGCAGAATTCCTGGCACAGGGTGCCCAGAGCAGCTGTGGCTGCCCCTGGATCCCTGGCAGTGCCCAAGGCCAGGTTGGACACTGGGGCTTGGAGCAGCCTGGGACAGTGGAAGGGGTCCCTGCCATGGCAGGGGTGGCACTGGATAGGCTTTGAGGTCCCTTCACCCCAAACCATTCTAGGAGTCTCTGATCCCCAGAACACTAACACTGCACCAGATTTTATAATTTCTTTAGGGAGGCTGCTCCATACCTGGAACTCCCAAGTCTCAAGGAAATCCACACTGGAATTCCAAGCTGTAGCTGGAAAATTGGCAGAAGGATCTCGGCAGAAGGGAGAGACAGAGCTGCTCCTGTCCCCAGCAGCCTGGGAATGGTGCTGACACAGCTTGATATTCAGGGACATGAAACCCCATCACAGCTCAATAGCAGACAGAAATAATTCCATTTCCAGCCATGGCCACTGACAGCAGCCACGCTGGGGATGAACCTCCCTTGGAAAAGAACTCTGGGAAGCAGCAAATGAGCTTTATACAGTCCCAGCTACTGCATTAATGCTTGCAGGGCTTGCACTGGGCATAGACTTGTGGAGTTGTGCAGGGATCCATGTCCAGAGCATCTCCTATCCCAGGATCCTATCCT
>VZTT01082492.1:385-13373 GCA_013400855.1 Buphagus erythrorhynchus | reverse complement strand
TTGTATCCTTTGCTTTCCTTTACTTTTCTATCCTTTCCTTTCCTTTCCTTTCCTTTCCTTTCCTTTCCTTTCCTTTCCTTTCCTTTCCTTTCCTTTCCTTTCCTTTCCTTTCCTTTTCAGAAGAAATATACATTTTACACAATTAGACACAAAATGTTTTCCAACAACAGTAACTGGTCAGCAGCTGGTATGCCTGAAGCCCTGTTTCTGTGTGTAAACTCCTAGTCAGCAAAGCATCCTTGGGTTTATATTTGGCTCCAAAATTAATTACTAACTAACAAATGAGAGCCCAAAAACAGTAGTTTTAAAATAAGATCTCTTTTCTTACACTCCAAAGTAAATAGCAACCCTCTGAGGAAAAAAAGTCATTGTGTAGGATTGATTCTAGTACTTTGGGTGGTTTTATCTTTCCTCAGAGCAAGCAAGACTACTACTGGGTGTAGTGGTGTGCATGTGAACATATACATTTATGCATGCCTATAGTTTCAATCTGAAAAATTTAAAATGTTCAGCCACTGCTTATCATATTGAACTGAAACTTTTTGCTGCCCTTTAAAAGTTTTTGAAAAAACTAAGTAGTTCACGTGTTTGCTTTCCTACACTAAAATTCTTGTGGTTTTAATCTTTTTCCCCCAGTGTTTTAAAATTTTTGTTTCTTTAAAATTCCTTTTGATGCATAATGATAAGTATTTTAAATATAGAACATTTCAGCTGGGGCTGAAATGACCATCTAGACCAACTGGACTTCAGGACTGACCAAAAATTAAAGTTATGAATGGCATTGACTTCTTCAACACTGACAGGTAGGGGTTCTTGGCCAGCACTCTGGGAAGCTTGTTCCACTGTGCTGCCTCCCTCTCTGGAAAGAAATGTTTCTTAAGGTCCAGTCTGAGCATCCCCTGGTGCAGTTTGAGCCATTCCCACTGATCCAGGGAGGCGAGATCAGCATTGCCCTCTCCCCTTCCCCTCCTCAGGAAGCTGCAGAGAGGTCACCTCTCAGCCTCCTCTTCTCCAAACTGGACAAGCCCAAAGTCCTCAGCTGCTCCTCACAGGACAGTGGTAATTCTGCTCAGCAGGGGAGAGACTGTGTGCTCAGAGCCCAGGTATGGGCTCTTGGCTGGGCAGTCACTGCCTTGGGGTTCCCATCTCTGGGCACAGGACCCAACACCTCCAGGTCAGAATTCTGGCAAGATGTAGCAACATGCTGATGCAAGTGCAAAAAAATTTGACTTCTTGAAATAAAAAAAAAAAAAGAAAAAAGAGGATTTCTATGACCATGATGAATTCTTTCCTTATTCTGCATATTAGAACTGAATTGATGGCACTTCCTTGCCAATGGGAGATTTTTATATAAATTCCCTTTAGATGTTTTGAGCTAAGTTTTTATACAAAACATTATGAGAAGAGCATCTTTTTATTCCTAATTATTTTCCTGTTTACTTTTCATGGTCTCTTCATTAGGAAATTGCAATTGCTTGTTGAGGACTCCTATGGTGGAGCAGCAATAATGGCAACTGTTGACTCAGGAGTGGTGCCCTAATTTTGTTTCTTTAAGGTTGTCTTTCACTCTCCTAATGAAGCAGTCTCAAATGGGCTACTCCCACCCCCTACATCCACTAAGCACTGTGTGATGAGTAAACTCTCAGTGTGAGACCATGAGAACAATCCCTTTTGTGTATGTTGATGAGGATTTGTGGAAATGAATAACACTGTGCAAGGTCACAGTAAAACATGCTGACAGAAAATTTGTAAGGAAAAGCAATAGTTAGGTAAAGACAGTGGAGGTAGTGCCCAAGTTTAATTAACATGATTAAGCACTAGAGCTTTATTCTAATAGCAGCTGAACATGTTCTCTGTGGTGGTGAGCATTCCCAGAAAACAAATGTTAAATTTAGGTTTTGACATTTGGGCTCTTTGCAAGATCAGGTACAAATATTACCAATCTCTAGATTACAGTTTTTAATAATAGTAACACTAAAATAATAAAACTGCAAAGATAAAAGACAACATTTTCAAATAACTGTATGTATAGCTGAAGTTAATTAATATTAAATCAATACATCTAATGAAGCCACTTAAAATATATGCCTGAAATATAGCTCTGTATGCCTTTTTACATGAACTGATGAGACAAGTTGCTCCCAAATCTCAATTTAACTTATCTTTGTTCAGATATGAATTTTTAGATAATAAAATTAGATATTATATTATTTTTTCCAGTTCTGTTAAGAACAGTGGGCAGAGGAAAATTAGCAGCTATATTTGATCCTAAATTATGTGACCGTGATTGAGCCAAGCTGACTAATGAAACCCATGGCTGGGATATAGTAATGCAATTCAAAGAGCCAATTAAGTGGCTAAGAATGGCCCTTAAATGACTAGCCTTGCCCCACAGCTTTGCAGTCCTGCCCCATCCTTGCCAGAAAACTATCAACTTTGAGTTTTGCAGGGTTACATTTTCTGACAGTTTGTCATTTCGAATCACCCCAGAATTGTGTCATGTGAACACCAGAACTTTTACAAGGTAAGCAGAAGGAAAGAGTGTCTGGGGCAGGAAATTAGCAAACATCTGCTTTTTTAGCCACAGTTTATTCCTTAGAAGGAGAATGTTTGTGAAACCATGGCACAATGTCTGAACATCACTGGGTGATGTAAATGGAAGAGGACCAAATAATCTCAGTGAGCTTTACCTTTCAGTTAACCATGAATAATAAGACTGTTTTGTTGTGGTTCATCACTGATTAGCACTCTTTCAATAAAATAGCTTCACTTTATAAAACTTATTCTTTGGTGTCAGTGCATTTTAATTGCTATAAAAAATATGACAGTAATCCATGCTTGAAAGTATTTCTTGGGCCATCAAATTTAGCCTTCTGATACAGCAGGAAAATATATTCTACAGTACTGGTTAAAAACTTACTGAGCTTGAGGTTCAAACCAATAGCAATTTTTATCCCAACAATTTCCATGTTTGTGTATTCCACAGTCTTATTCTCTTTTTAGTTTTCCTATTTCTGTGTAAAAACAATTTGATAGGTCAATGGCTCAGTGTCCAGATGGAGACCTGTGATGATGGTGTCCCTCAGGAGTCTGTGCTGGTATCAGCACTGTCTGATGTTTTCATCAGTCCCAGACAGTGGGATCAAGTGCACTCTCAGCAGGTTTGCAGATGACACCAAGGAGAGGTGGTTTGACACCCCTGAAGGACAGGATGTCATCCAGAGGGACCTGGACGAGCTCAAGGAGTGGGCCCAGGTGAACATCATGAGGTTTAACAAGGCCAAGTGCTGGTGCTGCACCTGGGTCAGATCAACCCCTGGTGTCAGCACAGGCTGGGCATGAACAGCCCCAGAGCAGCCCAGGACGACTCAGAAGGTGGGTGAGGAGCTGCACGTGGGCCAGCAAAAGAAGCATAACCAGCAGGTGAAGGAGGTGATTTTTCTGCCTCTACTCTGCCCTCATGAGACTCCACCTGCGTGGGGGGGTGGAGCACTGCATCCATCTCTTGGATTCTCAACATAAGAAAGATGTGGGCCTGTCAGAACAGGATCAGGGGCCACAAAGATATCAGAGGGATGGGGCACCTCTTATTTGAGGACAAACTGAGAAAGTTGGGGTTGATCAGGAGAGCAGAAGGCTCTGGGGAGACCTTTCAGCACCTCCTAGTATGTTAAGGAGGCCTGTAAGAACGATGGGGGCAGACTTTTTAGTGGTCTGTTATTACAGGAAAAGGGGTAATGGTTTTAAAAAGGGTAGATTGAGGTAGGACATAAAGAAGATAATTTTTACAGTAAGGGAGTTGAAACACTCTCAGCCAGAGAGATGGTGTCTCTCCCATCCATGGCACCTGTCAAGGCCAGGCTGGAGAGGGCTCTGAGTACCCTGACCTAGCTGAAGCTGTCCCAGCTAATTGCAAGGGGTTGGACTAGATGACCTTAAAGGCCCCTTCCAAAGCAAACTGTTCTAGGTTTCTTCCTTTAAAATTCTTCTCTCTGTCACTATGAGTCACTGAGGACAGGGAAAAATGTCATAAGCCTCCCTAGACTCTACTTGTTGTTGCTAAAATATTTATAAACAATGAAGTATAACACCTCCTGGTAAAATCAAATAAGTCCATGTGGAATACTTGGTGCATCTACTGAGTGTCAATGATGCTTACATTACTACATGAAAACTCCTGCAGGATTATGCTCTTCTGTTCTGAAAAGTGAAGTTGGCTTGCTTCTCAGGTTTGCAGTATAACAAGATACATTTGAAGAACCAGTAGGAAAGTACACTTCCTGAAACACATCTGCCTGAGAGGGACCCTGCTGTGGGGCTGTTGAGATACTCATTTAACTCTTCACATTATTCCGTCTTTTGCTCACAGTATTGGAATGTGACAAACAATATGCTTTTTGAAGGGAAACTAGGGAGTAATTTATCTTCTTTATGTGTGCTAAGCAGAGCAGGAGGGAGATGCAAGCAGGGATTCACAGCAAGCCATGGAGCAGTGATTAGTAACAGCTGACAGTCTCAAACCAAGACTCTCTTTCTTTGGTTACCTCATTGTAATAACAGAGTACAAAGAACTGACTGTCTTCAAGCCAAGAATCAGAGACCCAGGAGCACAGAAAATAGCAGCTCAATTTTTTTTTTTTGGTAACAAAACACTGTTGCTACCTGCACAGCACAATTATAAAAAGACATCCTTTTATGTCCAGACACTTGGACTAAGCTTTCCTGGAAATGGGATTCTTATGTTGGACATAAAGCTGATTATTTTCCGTGTGAGGAGTAAAAAAATAAGTATATTTGTTTATGAAAAAGCATAATGTAACATGGTAAATTATTTCAGTTCAATCAAGAAACAAGTTTATTTTGGTAGTTGATAAGCCAAAGCACATTCAATTAGTTTAAATCCCAAAGTGCATGTTGTTGTAAGACTGAAATAAATATGGTAGTAGTTGTTAGACTTTTATCCTATTCCCAGAGGACAAAATATTAGTTTTCATTTATTCTGAATGTACTGCCAAAAATACCTGCTTAAAGCATGAAATGCCCTGCATCTATTGAAGCAATACAAGTGATAAAATTACCTTTGCCTTTGGATGGTGTTGAGCACATTAATCAGTGCTCCATAAAGATCCATAGTCTAATTTCTCAAAATACATGTACAAACTTCTAATTTGCTAAAATGCTGGTCCGAGTTTTGGCACACTGTGCCGGGAGTTCTTCACAGAATGTTTTTGTATGTGCAGCACTTATTGAACAACATTCCACAAATGTACAGTGCTTCTTGTATCTGCCTGGCTCTTGACAGTGTGATGAAGCTGCAAACTACTTATTATACCAAATCACTCCTGATGTACATTAGTTGCTACTGAAAAAATAGTGAGAGATTAGAGGTGTCCATAAGGGAACAGTAGCTAGCAGCGCAGTCCAGTGTAAAGAATAATTTGATTATATTTTGCGTATATAACAAGTGCCTGAAGAGACACTTACATGAATTGCTAGAAAAATTGACATAATTCTGGTCAGAGTGGCAAGATTTAGAGAATGGGAAATTAAGGTTTCCCCCCTAAAAAAAGAGAGATAGAGGGCTCTATCTGTGTGCAAAACAAAATTGGTTTTGGGGCATGGGATTGTTCTGATCAGTAACTGGTCAGAGCTCCATGCTGGAGACATCACCTTCTCACTCAAAATATGATTCACTATTGTTGGCAAACCTGCTCTTGGCTTCTTCAATGAAACTTCCAATAATAGGCTCTACTGCAATGTTAGTTTCTTATTTGGATATTTGTCCACTAGGATCTGACACTAGTTAGGTTAATTTTATAGAGTTCATGCAGCAGCCATCATTTGGAAGGAGGCTTTGCCCAGTTGGATGTGACTTGATAAAGATTTGAATCAATGGTAGTATGTGATTAATGCATCAGGTAACAACCTAGCCTTTGGATTTATGCTTGGATTTATGATTTTAGCACAATTTTTAAAACATTGAGAGCATTGTTAATCCATCTATACTAAGATAATTGGAAACAAATGCTGTGGTGTTGCCTTTAGGTATATATAATGAGACTTGGCTTTTTTGAGTAATCTGAAGTTCCACTAGTAGCTGTTCACTCACTAAAGAGCTTTTCAAAGATTTTGTTATTGCAGTAGTGACTATCTATTCTTGCAACAGCTTATTATTAGTAAAGATAGCTCTGCTTTTTTGTTTTGCTTTTTTAAAAATAAATCTTGTCAGTGATACAACACTGATTTGTGCGTCTGTGTCCGACTTAAAAGTTCTAAGTGCTCATTTTGCTTTCAAGTTAGCAGTTCATTCATCTGCTGCTGTTTTACTCATTGATCTTCCATGAGCTGCTCATGGAACTAGTACTTTCTTTTCATCTGTGCTGCACACACTCTGCTGGGGTTCACAACTCCTTATAATTCTTTCAGTTTATTTAATTCCTTCCCATGTGCCCCACATTTTTTCAGTCTGTACTATTCTGCAGCACTGTGTACACTTCCATGGGCTGTTCTTGATGGATTCACACTTTGTTTTCTGACTTTTCTCCTTTCACACTCCAAGTACAATTTTAACTCCCACCACGTTTGGTTGCTATCTGCACTGTAGCAACATAAATCACTTTCAGTGAAACTCCGTGGTACCAGTGCTGTTCTGCTCCCCACAGTGACAAAAGTTAGCTCAGTTACCTCTCTGTGACAGTGATCTTGGTAGAACAGCTTCTCAGTCTGGGCAGGCTTGTCCTGAAAGACATTGTACCCAAGCCTGTGCTGACATTTGTGCAGCACCTAACGCAGTGATGCCCCAGTTCCTCTGAGAGCTCAGGCACCAAGCAGATGCACAACTACACAGTATCTATCCATGTCTAAAGGAAATACACAGAGCTCTTTCGTGCCTCTAAGTCATTATTTGAACTAGAAACTTCGGAGCAGTAACTAATTAGACAATATAGACTGCTTTAGGGTTCTTATTTTTAAAGAATCACAAGAACTTGCATTTGACAAAAGAAATAATGCACATAAAGTTTTTTTTATCAAGAAAATGAATCCTGTGTTGATAAAGAATCTAGAAACAATCTGAGACTTCCTTTATAATATATAATCAAGTCAATTTATAGAGAATGGGATCTGATACAGAAATTATTTGAAAAAAATTTTATGGACATTATTATATTTATGAACTTGTAGCATTTAAAACCCCACTTACAATCTAATTAATTAGTTAATACGCTAATAATAAATGAGAATATCCTAATGCACAACACAATAGCATTTTTTCTTTTTTTCATAGGAGTAAATCAAAACCTAATTACACTCTAAGTTCCCCGCAAGAATTTAATTAATAACAATCAAATCAAGTTTAAGAAGAAAATAATTTCTATTTGTGAATTTAAGGTCCTCTGGTAATATGCCATATGAATACTAAGCAGTCATTACTTTAGCCACAATTAGTCTCTTATGTTTTAAATTGTCATTATAATTTGGCGGGTTTTTTTCACAATTCAGTAATGATGTTAAGGCTCTTCTGAGAACTCATTAAGAAAGTGTGGAATTGGAGTTTCATGTGAACAGGCTTTTGTTTTCCTTCTTTTCTCTCTTTTGTTTCAATGACCTCTTGAACTTTGGGTCACTGATTCAGTTACAGCCTTGCAACATCAAAGACGTACATTTTTTTCTTTGTATTTCTTCATCTTACAGACTTGTAGGAGGGAATGGAAAGAAGTTAATACTTTCTCTGGAATGCCTGACAGTAGCAATCAATACTTTTTAATAATATTATTACGCTCTTTTCAGGATGTTACAGTGCTAAGTACAGATGAAAAAAAGGGTTTGGCATCCACAATTCAAGTGCTATACAGTTGCCATCTGGGCATTATCTGCTTTTTGGCAGGATTCAGAATATGAATCTCTATGACAGGTCAGAGAAAGAAAATACCAGCTGATTTCAAACTAAACACATGAAAGAGAAGAGAGGTTTTTTAAGGTTATTCTTATTACTGGACTATGATGTTCTTCAGAACAGAAAACTAGCCTTTTTTTAAAAACAAACTAGCAATCATCCTATCTTGAATTTGAAAGATTTATTTTCTTAATGGATGATGGTCCTATGTACAAGTTCATTGGCCATGAGACAGATACTTGCCAGGCTTAGTAAGGACATGTTCTGTAACTCAGCTTTCAGAGTTTGGGGCATTAAGACATACTGAAATTGTAAAATCTGGACAAAGCTGATTTTCAGTGCAAGAATGAATTAGTGCATTAATGAAATAGCCATTCATTAGGTGAACTCTTGACCAAAACCTACTTTCCCTCTAGCTCTGAAAAGAAACAATATTCACTGGAGAAGCTCTGATATTATCTAAGTATTCAGAAATAAGTTAGAAGTGGGTGGTGAAACATCAGAATAAAGTATTCAGATTTGCATGTGAGTAAAGAGAAAATGAGAGAGCTGTTTATGGAAGGAAGAATCAGAACCATTATGTTAACTGTAGTGCAAATAGTGTATTTCTAATGTTAGGCTGTACTTTTGTCTTTCTTATCTACCACCAGTAAGGAGCTACTTGTACCATTTTGTGAGGATGAAAAAATCCATTTATCTGAAAAAGAGTTAATCCTGTGTAAGTATATAATTATAACAAACCAAGATCTGATTCTGAAAATATGATGAATTGAGGCATATAAAAAAATATTTGTGTTAACGTATATAGTCCAAAAACCTCTTCACAACTTGTGATATACTTGAAGCCCTTCAAGATCTTCAGTGAAGTTGAGAAGATGAATATTGCTGGAAGATTAATGCCAAATCTGATAAATCAGAAGCTAGAAGTCATATTCTCCAAATACTGGAATACTGGTTTTGGGTAAACCCCAAATTTTTTTCAAACAAGTGCTCTGTGTTGCGTGACTCTTGAGTTTTCAGAAGATATTCAGGATCTATTTGTGAGCTTCTTTTTACAAGCAGAGGCCCAGAATTTACTTTGCTTTGATTTTTGACTTCCGGAGATGATGGTTCTTTAAGAATAGCATTAAGATCTGAAAGCTTCTGTTGGCACAAATGTTGAGTTTTCTTTATTTGCATCTTAATTCCTCAGTCTTAGAATTGAATTGCTATTCAACTGTGTAAAAGTGTAAAGAACTTTGTCTTTTCCTTTCTACATGATAGTACTTTTTTATCTTTTATTTTTTGCACAAGTATCTGTGTAGTTTTTACTTGTCTTTATAGATCATCATTAATATATCTTCCTTTGATAGACTCCTGCAGAGAAAAGGGTCTTTTCAAGATGCTGTTGATAGAAAGAGTATGCAGAGCTTCTGTATCTGGCAACTCAATGTACCAAAATTTTAGAGCTTGTCATTCCAGGTGCCTTTCTTGCTGGTTTGCTAGATATAAGTGTGCCCACACCAGCAGGAACTGAAAGTTTGGAGTGTACTAAACTGCCTTTTTTCACTGAGCATGCAAATCTCTAAGGAATCAGTGTTTGTATTGATTGGACATGTCCCTCTTTCCTTTGGAAATGGTGCGCTTTGCAACGACATGCACCTGTCCAAAATCAAAACCACTAAAAATACAAGTTCTGTTGACCTGAGGAACAGTCAGACAACTCAAGAAAGCAGCACCTTGAGGACAGGTGGAGGTCTGTAAATTTATTTTTGCCCATTTCTGGAATTCAAATGGCACTAGCTACCTTGCAGAGACTAATAGATGTGATTTTAGGTAAACTGGTGTAGCTTTGCTGCAGTGTGTATCAGTGGCATCATTCAGTCAAACCTGGGAAGACCAAGTCCTAGAGAGAATCAAAGGAAAAGGCCTCATGAAATGGAGAAATGTGCCATCAGGCAGGCCCAAGTGAACTATCTGATGCAGTGCATAGAAGTGGCAAAGTATGCCCAGATTTAGCTCAATATGATGCTTTCTGGGATAAGCCACCATCACAAAACCTCAGTCATTTCTGGGGTCACAAGAGTTTTTCACCAAACTTCCTCAGTGTAACTTCTGAATCCTAGACTCAACAGATCTGACTCTGTGAGTCTGAAAAAGTTTGACCCAAGAGACTTTCCATCCAATTAAAGAAGACTGGCAATTCTGTGAAGAGATTCTAGGCTGCAGCAAATACTTTACAACGTTCATGACTGTCTCAGGCATTCATCAGGAGACAGCATTGCAACAAAAGAATAAGGAGAAGGTTTCATTCTACCATTTCTCTGCAAAAAGCTAAGAACTAGGGAAAGGAACTAATGATACAACTGGAAAGCAATTCCTATCCATGAGGTCAGCTCTTACATATTTGCAGTAATTATCTTTTGAGACATTCTCCACACCATATACCACAGCATTATTTATATTTTGTTGCATTCGTTTCTCAAAATCTGAGCTGGATGATATAGAATATATTCAGAAACAACCTGCAAGAAAAGAATATGCACTAAGAAGAGTGTCTGGACTGAAAAGAATTCTAGCACATGCAGGAAGTGCTTTTTCACTCCCTGACACATAACTCAAATCCCAGATATTGCTGGTCCTCAGTTATATACGTAGTCTCAATAAATTATTAGAGATTTTTGTTCTAAGTGTTTCTGTTTTCTCCTTCTGATTCTCCACCAGTGAGAGCTGTGACATGTGGCTAGAATACTAGGATGAGCAATTATCTGGGAAGCCTTCCTCCTCTTTCAGACAACCCAACATCTTACTGGAATCCAGACCCAAGGCTTGAGTTCTGAAAGTCTTGTAGTCCACAGTCACTCTCCTCATTTTCCATTGCTCAGAATTCAGGTGGAATTTCCACCAATGCTATCAAGACACTGGCTTTCAGTATGTCTGCCTCCAGTGATGGTGATGATGATGATGGATCTAACTTATAGAAGTTTATAATCCAGACACGTCTGAAGGACAGTATGTAGTAGATCCAACAATTAGCTTTGAGAATTAAATGGAAATAATATGTTATAGGTCAGCAACTGTTCATTATCCAAAAGGGAAAACAAAACCAGAGTGAAAACAAGGCTAAATAAACTAATGATAGTATTACAGAACCATGTTTCTGAAAGTGACAATGTTCTGTATGGTCTACAATGATCCGTGTAGCTGGTGCAGTTATTCAGAAAGTACTTTGTGTCTTGTCACATTTCACAGCGCTGATGAAACAATGGATATGTGCTACTTCTCCTGGTGCGCAAGTGCTTCCAGTAAAATTCCTCGTGTTCCCAAAATTCAGCCTCAGGAATTTTCTTCCTTGGATTCTTCCAGTTTCCACAAGCAAGTTACAGCAAAGACAGACTGACAAGGAAGAAAATAAGATGGAATTGTGCTATATTTGAGTGTAGGAAATAAGGGTCACAATGCTCAAGGGAGAGATAAGGAGGTGAAAGGAGTAGGAAAGTGAAAGCTGATAAAGCCTGAAAGAAGCCTGCGTGTACCTAGCTATGTCATGTTTTCTGGCTGTTTTTGTTATATTTTGATATTTTGATAATGGCTATCACACCGTTGCTCTTTGTAAATTTCCCAAAAGTGAGATAATTGAGAGCTACCAATACTGTTGTGCATATTTCTTTCCCCTTCCTTGACAGATGGCTCTTTTATTTTGAAGTCCAATTTCATGCCAATGGAGTGAGTTATTCTCTGGCTAAAGTGAGATGATTCTTAAATCCCAGAATTGTTTTTTTCAGGTTTTGAACTGTTTCTTGAAGAGCTGTGTGTGTCATAAAGCTGAAACTGTATACAGTAGTCAATGCCTCAGAATTATTGGTAGGTGAAACCTCTGCCAGTGAAAACAGAGAGATACTTTCAATCTTTTAAGAAATTCNCTTCATAGTCTTTCAATCTTTTAAGAAATTCTAAGGAGTGTAAAACCAACGAAAAACTATGGGAGATAAATTAGTCCAATGGTTGTCCAACCCATTTGTCTTCACATTTATCTGACAACACAAGTTCTTATTGAAAGACTATGAAGAACAGAAAAAGATAGGAGTTAATTGCCCTTGTTTGCCCTCCCTGCAGCAAGGGAGCAGGGTTATAGAGGATCTAGTTTCACAAATTTATTAGCCAGTGATGACTGGATCTGTGAGCTCTCTTTTAATTTAATTTTAATTTTAAACTATTTAATTGAATTAATTTAATTTTAATTTGAAACTATTAACATAATTGAACTGAATTGAGTCGTGTGAAAAAGTACTTCCTTTTCTTTAATATAAATAAGTGCATGCTCTTGTTATTTCTTAGAACAGGAAACCCTGAGCCATCTGGGTCCATCTCCTGATATTAAAGTGTTCCAGTACACAGGATCAGGTATGGAATCAACAGAGTGACTCAAAAGTACCTGGAGACAAAACACCCATTTTGTCTCTCATATCATCTCATTCTGTGGTAGTACTGGTTAATGTAAGACGTGCTTGGAAGCACGTTGATGAGGACTTCAATTCAAGGTTGTATCTGCAGACCATGTAGCTTCAGTGAACTTCAGACCTTTGCAATTGCTTAATGCTGGTTATTTATCACATTATATCTTGAGATCTGATTGTAGTGGTAGCAAGATAGAAGGTGGGCAGTTGCATGTGTAGCCTGTAGAGAGAGGATGGAGGTTTTTTGTTTAGATCAAGCGCCTTTACCATTCATGCCTTTCTGCTTTGATGCATACACAGTAGGATGGTGGAACAGCTGTTGTGTTTGGCTAGATATAGACGGATTATATTTCAGGAGATCTTTAATTAAAGACAACAAGTACAAATAAGTTGGTTTATNAAGCGACAGTGTGGTTTTACAATGGTCTACCAGTGCTCAGGCAAGATGCTTTAATTCTTATGTGTTCTTTCAATCAGTTTTTGCCTTTTGTTTTGTCAGCAAGAAAAGTATTGATGTTATGCATTTGAACTAAGATATAAAAGCAAAATGCAGTCTTTGTGGGTGAGAGGTTGCTCCCTATTGTTAATTCAGCTGGAATCTCATGCAGAATGCAAACTGAATAACAACCTGTTATTCAATACTTTGGGCAGCAACTAA